>MJUT01000045.1:265458-288449 GCA_002080005.1 Gigantidas platifrons
GTGGATATACTCGTTATTGATTTTTATGCCTTACACATACGCACAATAGATGCATTTAAAAGTTCTTAAAATCTGAAGACTCTGCATTTTAATGCAATGTTAACAACTTCCATCAAAGACAAACTGGTTTTACGTTTTTCCAGCGCCTGTCTTGAACCCCATTTTTGCCACGTCATAGTCACGTATTTCAGGATAATAAATACTTCGTAGATTGGTAATTTTAGAGCCCTTGGTGTAGTCTTTTAAGAAGTGTAAGAAAAATGGTGATATATATTTTATTGTTTTAACAGTATTGATGTAAAAAAAATATATCGATACAAATATAGGGTGGTGTTTAACTTTTGTCGGAGTGTATATATATATAAAGGGAAAATAAAACGTGGGAGAAATTTCAACGGATTTTCATTGATTGGCTTTGTATAGTAAAATATGATGTGATTAAAATAAAACTTACGTAAAGTAAAAACAATATATAAAAGGTTTAGTTTATGGTGTTTAACGCCACTTTCAACAATATGTCAGTTATATTGTGTCAGTCAGTTTTATTGGTGGAGGAAACTGGAGTACCCGGAGAAAACCACCGACCTGCCGCAAGTCACTGTCAAACTTTATTAGAATATGTTGGATCGAGTTCACCTCACCATGAGCGGGATTCCAACTCGCACATAGCAGTGCACTGATTGCACAGGTAGTTGTAAATCCAACGATCACGACCACGACGACCCCTATATAAAAAGGAAAAATAAAACATGGGAAACATCTTACAAGATTTTCATTGATTGGCTTTGTAGATTTGATGGTAAAACATGGGAAACATCTTAGAAGATTTTCATTGATTGGCTTTGTAGATTTTATGGTAAAACATGGGAAACATCTTACAAGATTTTCATTGATTGGCTTTGTAGATTTGATGGTAGAACATGGGAAACATTTTTGAAGATTTTCATTGATTGGCTTTGTAGATTTGATGGTAAAACATGGGAAACATCTTAGAAGATTTTCATTGATTGGCTTTGTAGATTTTATGGTAAAACATGGGAAACATCTTACAAGATTTTCATTGACTGGCTTTGTAGATTTGATGGTAGAACATGGGAAACATCTTTGAAGATTTTCATTAATTGGCTTTGTAGATTTGATGGTAGAACATGTGAAACATCTTAGAAGATTTTCATTGATTGGTTTTGTAGATTTGATGGTAAAACATGGGAAACATCTTAGAAGATTTTCATTGATTGGCTTTGTAGATTTGATTGTAAAACATGGGAATCATCTTAGAAGATTTTCATTGATTGGTTTTGTAGATTTGATGGTAAAACATGGGAAACATCTTAGAAGATTTTCATTGGTTGGCTTTGTAGATTTGATGGTAGAACATGGGAAACATCTTAGAAGATTTTCATTGATTGGCTTTGTAGATTTAATGGTAAAACATGGGAAACATCTTAGAAGATTTTCATTGATTGGCTTTGTAGATTTGATGGTAGAACATGGGAAACATCTTAGAAGATTTTCATTGATTGGCTTTGTAGATTTGATTGTAAAACATGGGAAACATCTTAGAATATTTTCATTGATTGGCTTTGTAGATTTGATGGTAGAACATGGTGTGATTAGAAGCGTACAAATAAGAACGGTAAACTGTATTATATTAACACTTGACTGCGTTCATCAACAGATACCAATTTGTGAGCTGAATTAGATTATTTTAGTTGAATGTCATGTCTTGACCAAGTGTCTGTAAATCTAATCTTTGTTAATCGTAGGTTATACAACTGCCATATGAAGATTAGTTATAGGATAGGTGTTATTTTCAGTTGTTCTGATTTGAAAGCAGATCAGATTATAAACTCCATAAGACATTAAATCTGCATCTTAATCTTCTACAAGAGTAATTAGTGACATTTGATTAAGTTATATTTACGTGCATGGAGATTATTACTGAAAACCGAATAAATGAAATTGATTATCTGGCGAAATATCGCCTTCCTTTCAACAGCTGGTGTCAATGAAAAAAGAATAGTTGAAAATTTTCACATTTAAAAAAAACACAAAAAATGAATAGACCTTGTGCCAATGACAGCTATTTATAGGGGAAGGGATGTATGGGCGGTGCATAGACGGTTTCTAATTTGAAGATATACTTATTTAAGCTCTGTGGTCGAGGAACTGACGTTTTCTTTAGAGAATCTTCTTGACAATTGTTAGCATTGCTAACAAAATATTTGTATTATTGCCAAGCAAGTCAAGTTGATATGGTTTGTGAAAAAAATAAAAGGTCCAATAGTGTTGTCTGTAACAATGGCTTGGTCATAAAATTGTTTACCCTTGTTAACATGGAATGGACACAAGATATGCATAATGTCTGACCTTTGTTTAGAAATCTACATACCGGTAATAATGTGTATATGCCATGTTAAATTAATGTAATTGCAGTAATAATACAATGTTTTGATCTGCCTTGTCTGGTTTCATATAATAACATCTTCTAAAAATAAACCTTATTTCATAATTAATTTGATCTATTACAATTGTAATGAAACTAAAAACAATCACGAAATAAAATATTAAATTGTGTGGTTTCTACTTACAAATATATATATATAGGATTGTCAATTACCGAAATGAAAATTACGATTGGTTTGCTCTGAAGTGCATTACTACATGAAAAAATAACAAAAAGGTTCAGAATAAACTTATTTCTATTGCTAAGTGTATTGACAATATCGTTTGACAAAAGTTATAACAAATAAACTTTAGAGAATACGGAAGGGGCAGTCAAAATGGATAATCCAGAGAAACTGGCAACACGACGACGATGATAAACAAAGGTAAAACATAATACCATAAATGTTGTACACCACTATACGTGAAAAAACACAAATAACGCAAATAAGACATGGACCCTCTTACACACAACTGGTGGTAAAGACGAACCGAACATCGTTTTATGCAGAAATGGGACATCACAACACGAAACTCGAAACGTAAAAACTCATAATATGACAGCACAAAACAAGATGAGCAATGATTGATCGATTGGTGTTTTAAAATAACAACCATTCACCCTAATACGTCATTTTAAGTGTTAGTACGTATTTTCACAATTTTGTATGTTGTGAAATCTCTATTACCAGTTTAGTACATAAAAAGACGAATTAGTTGCATAACAAAGGGAAAATAAATAAATAAAGCTTTAATAGAGTACACGATCTGTATACATTCGTTTAAAGAGATAGGATCTACGATTTTCGTTTAAAAATGCATTTCACTTTTATCGGGGAAATATCATGCCTTCAGTAATTAAATTAAAAAAAATATATGATTTTATATCAAACGTACCCCCTTGTCAATGATTTTTTACTTGAAACAAGAGTTCGTGAATTTTTGTCAGTGACAAAAAAATCGATTTCTATATATATATATATATATCCTGCAATGACAGCATTTACCGACCAATATAGCCTGCCCAATATTTTTTTTGATATTGGTCAGTTATAGATATAATAGAATTTTATATTTGGCAAACTCATCGGGGCACATTGGGGGATATTGTTTTCAAATACATACACAAAATTATTTCAAATACTTTTATCATCGTCCAGTAAACGTTTATTTACGATTTAAAATTGCAGGATAAATACAATACATGTGCACTGTCGAAGCATATAGGTAAATATGTGTATTCGACGCGAAACGTGGGAAAAGGCTCGGCGAAGCCTAGCCTTTCCCCCCGTTTCTAAGCCTCATACACATATTACCTGTATGCTTCGACAGTGCACAAGTATTGTATATATATTCATTTAACCTAAGGCTTGACCTTATGTCTGCACAAGCGCACAATAATACAACATGTCGTCCAAAACAAAAACGAAACGTGGTAGACCTGCTACATTGACAGATTCTGCTGGCAAAAGAAATCGTAAAGAAGTTATAGCAAGATATGCGAAATCCAAGATAAATATAGGAAAGGAGCATGACCGTTGGACGAATTTAAAGGATTCTTTGAACTTAGGAACTCATGATATAACTGTTTACAAAACAATATCCCTCTACCGTGCCTCAGCGGTCATTTCTAAAAATAATTTTTCAAACTCCTTGTAGTATGTGTTGTAAAATCACATATCTGTATTGAGAGGTTCGTGAAAGCTTTCAGAATTTGTTTACTATTACCTAACAATGGATGTTATTCAAATATCAGATTCCAATCTACGTTATATATAATAAATATCGCATTGTTGATAAAACATGAACTCAGCTTCCATGATTCTTTTTGGTCAGGTCGGGGTCATCGCAGGCCATGCTGGGATCGCATTTTTGTATAATTAATGAGCGCGATTCGTACAGACGATACAAAGCTATCAACTTTAGTCTGTTAATTACGTTGATTAAAGTTATAAAATTGACATTTTAAGCATTTTTAAACGATTGAACGTAGTGAGATATCGTTTAATGCTAGCGCTCATGCATGAGGAATACAAACCGGAAGACACTGCTTTACACAACATGTGTCGCAACCTTCCGCCCGGACAAAAATATAGTCCATATATAGAGTCAATTGTAAGAGGACGAGTAACTTAAATATCAGAAAGAGCATGCATGCAACATTCATATATTATAAATCCCCCTTAAAATTGGGTACTTATATGCACGTTTGCTCATCTATCAGTATTTCTTTGTTGCAACGCGGATTTTGCGGATGGATATTTCAATATCTAGAAATTGATATTGTGTTTACTATGTAAGAGACTTTGATTTTCGTATTGCGTCTGAAAATTGACATTTGAACAACAAAAAATGCGTGTGGATATTTCAGCAAGTGTACTAAAATTGTACCTTTTTACTTTTGTCCTGTTCCGAAATCTGTGTTTTCTGTTTTTAATTTTAGAATAAGTTTTAAAACATAGTCTATTTATATCCTACGCTGCTGGGGGTTACAATTCAACTGGTTTGTCAGTGTCGTTAGTTCTGGACCATCGTAGTTATGTTCAGGATTGGGAACCAGTGCTTTAGACAAAACATGTTCTAATGTTTGACGTAGTATCTAATGAAAAGTATAGACAATCCCGAAGAGGTTTTGACCTGTTAACCTTGACTCACTGCTGACGTATTTATGTCAATAATGCATGCTTTTAAAGTATGTTCCACCTAAAAATAAACATGAAATGAAAGTATCGATGTAGGGCAACCGGCAAACAAACTTGGACACAAATAATGCAGAAAAAAAACCTGTATAATACTCCAGTAGGTGTCCGTAAATGGATGAGGGAATTCCGGGAATTGAATGTTGATGTTGGCTTCGAAACAAAAAAGATGAAAATGGAAAGGACACGGATGTTGTCTTCGGAAGGCTATATATATATACTGCGGTCCGATCAGTTTTCGTTATTAATGTATCGTTGTTTACTTCTGTCGTCTGTTACTGTCAAAATGGATTACGAAAATTACTGGAAAATGCTCGTTATGCAACGAATGATGACACTCCTTTATGAACCAAAGATTGAATCATCTTGTGTTGCTGTATTAAAAGTGTAACTGTATAAGGATTATGACTCTAAATACATATAATAAAAACGTGGAATAGATATAATATGACATTGCATCACGATCAGCTCTCACAAATATGAAGAAAGACTTAAATAATCTGTCAGCAAAAACTATCATTGCATTTTGTTTCGAAAAAAAAAAATGAGTGAATTCAGTTGTATTCAACTTGTGTATTCTCAAAATGTTTTTATCATAGAAAATTATTTTGAAATTATAGAGTAAAAATACATTAAATTATGTTTTATTGATACATAAATTATCAAAATCGGACATGAAATATATAGGGAATATTGGAATCGTACGAATACTTTTGTCCACAGTCTGTATATGATAAATAGGTTATGATATGGCATTTTTCATATTATATGCCATATCAACCCTCGGCCTATATTAGTCCTCGGGCCTTTGGTCCTTGGGCTAATATGGAGGTCTCGGGTTGATATGACATGTAATATGGAAAATGCCATATAATAATCTAATTATTACACGGCTGGTTTGCTACGTCACACGCACGGATACTTGAACATTGCCTCGAGGTAGGTTTATGCAATTGTACAATTTTACAAAAGGAAAACTAACAAAACCAAGTAGTTCACCGAAGGGCCCATATATCAGACTTCATTGTTAGCATACATTCATTGCGTGGAAACCCGTCAGTTTTGCAAACACTTCTGTACAGTAGGATGGGTTTTGTCTGAACGGTATCCTTGCCCGGAATTTTAACTGTACAGAAGTGTTTGCAAAACTGACGGGTTTCCACGCAATGAATGTATGCTAACAATGAAGTCTGATATGCGGGCTCTTCGGTGAACTACTTGGCTTTGTTAGTTTTTCTTTTTTTAAATTGTACAACTGCATAAACCTACATCGAGGCGAGGTTCACGATGTTCAAGTATCGTGAGTGTGACGTAGCAAACCACCCGTATATTAGGAGAGAACAAGATTTCAGTCTTTGAAATATGGCTTGATTAGTTCAAAAGGTTTACTCGGCAAGAGAAAATTCAGTTTATCATGTTGATAAATTGGACGTTTGTGCTAATGATCTAAAACTTTCTGAAGTTAACTGTTAACAAACTCATGTATTTATCTTAATGATTAGTGTAAATATCCAGTTATAAGCATTAAGGTGTTATTGATCCTTTGTATCATGCCTTTTCTTTACAAAGAGAAGATATGTAATGGAGTCTGCAGTAGATAAATGCCATTTACGGAAATAGAAGCCAGCTATCTTGTAGTGCCAAAGTCTCATTCTAATCTAAGAAAACCTATTTGTGAATTTTGAAACATGCTATTGGCAACAAAATGACGCTTTTACGGAAGTTGACTGAGTTGTTGGGATTGAAAAACGATTTATTATTAATGACCAATGATTGAAAACGTTAGAACATTGTAGATCGTTTCCTATTATTTGTCTTCTTTATCAATTACATAAGTTTGTCATCCAGTTTATACCAGAGCTGATGGTAGATATCATGACCTGTTTCAAATGAAATCGGTTTAACACCATTTGATAAGATCTGACGAGAATGTAATTCGTTAGCCATGGGGATGTAGATTATGTCGACCGATATAGTTAATGGTGAGTGTAAGAAAAATATTCCAATAAATTGTGATCATGAATTTATATGAAGACTATATTTGGACGATTGAAATGAAGACAGCCATAGAAGACTGAATTGGCATCTAATTAAAATACAAGGCATTGTAACAAGTAGACGACATTTTCTTCTACCGCTGTGACCATTGGATCTTTATTATTACAGAACTAAGAATCAGCATTTTAACATATAATTCTATTAGCATGACATTTAAATAAATTGAATATCTATAATTTGTTGTACAAACAGAACAAAATATGGACAGTGTTTTCAATATATTAATTTCAATTCCAAATAGATTTGTTATTTTTATATTGGATGACATTTCCGACTTGAATTACTTATTGTGGTGAGGATTAGTTTTTATAAGGAAAATGAACATGTAAAGTGTTATTTGCATATATTTGGTTAGGATTAATATGATACTTAACGCCATTTTCATCAATATTTCAGTTATATCATGGCGGTACATGTATTGGTTAATGTGTCGATGGATATTATATGAAAAATAAACAGGCAGTTAGTTACATGTTGTCTCATTCAATTTGCTCATTAGATGTAAACCAGACTCTAACTGCTAACACTCAACTCTTGTACATTATTACATTATCCTTGTTTGAACGGTTATAAAGTGTTAACTTGAATAATTAATTTGTATCACGGGAAATATTGATGTGATATAACAATAAACATCCAATAGAGAGAATTTATACTGCAGCGTTGTATGCTTTAGGTATCATTCTAAACATCGGAAAGACAACAACAAACAGATATACTCAATACAAGTCTAAGATTAGGAAAACAAATCCAGGTTAATGCTAAATATGGTAGTTTGCCTTTTTCTACCTTACATAATGCACAATTGCCATTGCACTTCTTATTAAAATATGATCTACTAAGTTGGAAATTGTTACTTCTTTGTATGGCTGAATTAGTATGGTAGTTATATTTACATTTATTCGTACAATCAGTTCAAATGACCTCTAATGTAATAAGGTCGATAACCGACCAAGGCGAGATGTACTCGATACAGCTTCAGGTAGTGAAGTCTGTCATTATCGTGAAATAGGTTGGTAGTTTTCCGCGGTTTTCTAAAAATTTTAAATTATAATTGAAATGTTGAAAGTGGAGTGAAAAGACTCACAACATTAACCCACTGCATTGAACAGCTTTATTGTCCAGTTAATGCTAGTAAATGATTTATACATTTGAAAGATCACATTCAGGAAAATAATAATTATGTTGGAACATAGCAGATAGGCAGACTAAAGAATTGCATAACTTTCGGAACATCCCTTTTAAACTACTATATATAAATACAGAGATTAAATAAAATAAAAAGGTGTACAAGTGGCACAACTACCATTTAGTCATCGCACACGTCAGTGGTAGAACCATCAAAAAGAAATTTGTTTCATCCACCGAACATGTGACGTTAACCTATTTATTTGCCGAGTTTGTGGGACTATTTCTTTGGTGATCCACTTTAACAATGGGGCTCACCCATGAATGTACATTGACTTTTTTTGAATCAGTTTTGTATCCTGTTGCTTTATTTTTACTCTTCGTCATCTTGTTGGTTATAGATACCCGCAATGCACTTATTATAATTAGGAGGAAAACATCAATAACAATACCACTACATGTATCATGGTTTAGATCATTATCACTGTAAACAATGACGGTGCTGTTCTTGCTAATAAACTATTAGCCATTTATCAGTATACAAATGTAACTCTAATAATTATTTCATTATCTGTAAACATTCATAAACACCTACTAATTTCTCGGTTAGTTGTATCTTAAATATAAATTTTGTTGAATGGAGAAGAGACAGAAGACTCTATGTCACCTTGTGATTAATATGTAAATATCAAACATTTGTTGATTAACACTTGATATAGAATGAATACGACTATATTAGTTTTTATTAGTATTTTTCCAATGTTATCAGTTTGTCCATACTAATTATCGAGTTCATTTAATGTAGGACTTGTGTTGCAAACATGACAAAATACTTAAAATCTTATACCAGACATTTATATGTAGTATTGTATTAAAAAACCGTTTCATATTGCTTTTTGTTGAAGACTGGTTATTTAGTACATTTTGATTAAATGGTGTGTTTTTTTTACGTGTGGTAGTTTCTGTGTTAAGTAACTGATGCGAAATAACGTGTGATAATTTCAATAACACAGTCGTGGTAAGGATTGAAGGACCAAATTACAGGAGATTATTTATTATAGAATATTGTCTGCCGCTTTAAATGTTATATATTGACAATTTCCGAAACAATCCCGAACATTTTTAAAGAGTCATTGAAATTAAATTTATAGTGATAGCAACCTATAATATGTTCTGTTAATTACAAATCACGTAATAGAACCAGATATTATTGCGTTCACTATATATGGTCTAGTCTTGTATGTTTATTGTACTGCTTTCAAATGAGGGTCATGATTAAAAATGACCTGTTTTTAACAGTTATTGGATTAACAATTGCTATTTAATAACATTGACATACCAGTGTAGCGGTATACAACAACAACAACGTTATTTGGTGCTTTAGCAGCTGGGACAAAAACCAAAGATGTCCTCAGATAGAACTTAATTTTATTCTAGAGATATTTTAGTTTTATATTCTTCTGATAAAGTGTTATCGTCATGTCCTTAATGTCTATAAATTTAGTTATACTATTATTGAAAGAGTATTTTTTCCAGACAGTCTCCCCTTAAATAATTTTTACCATAAGACCATAGATCTTCAATAATGACTCTTACACAATTTTCCAATTTATTATTGGTCCTGTTATAGGAAAACATTTTACCTTGCCCAGTCTTGAATGATATTTAAGTTTCCGGTAACAACATGTCTACAAGGTGAGTGCCTCAAATTAGAATTTATGAATTTTGAAAAGAAATGTGTGGAAGCAAAGTATTTTTAGTCCAAATGGCCGGACTACATGATCGTTTAATTAATCTTCAGATTGCATTAAACTTTAGGAAAATATATAGACTTTTATCATGGATATCTGCATGTGGCATACTACTTGCAAGCCACAGTAGTGCCGTATATGTTCGTGGCGGGATCACTTGAGTTCATCCCCGGCTTTTTGATTGGTTCGTGTTTTCTATGTAGTGTTTTGTAAATCATTGTTGGTCTTGTCATTTTGCCATTGTATTGTCTGTCCTTCGGTTAACGGTTTCTGATTATCACTTTTGTATTTTAAATATTTCTTCGCCCTTGTCTAAATTCGGAATGGCATCTCAGGTGAGATATTTTACAAGAAACATATAGTCAACCAAGTAAGTGTGATTTTTTTCTGCAGGTACTTCGGGTTCATACACCAATTAAAGTAATGTCGTCGATATCGCGCCATTCAACCAACTCGATAATTTTCTTAAATCTTTTTGACGTTTCTGTCATATTGTATTTAAAATGCAGTAATAATACGAATGTCAACTCGGGATTATAAAATAATTCATTATTAATAAGAATCGATGTATATCTTTAGCATGTTAATGAATGGCTTAACATTAAACTATTGATAGAATATCCTCATCTTATCACTGGTCTTATTATTGTTTTATAGTGTCGTGAGGTCGTGAGGTTCAATTGGATAAAGAAACTGGATATAAGATATATGATGAATGATATAGATAGATTGTAACAAATGAAGAAGCTGCCATGAAATGAAACGGAATAACAAAACGATAACTAGCCGAAATAATCAGGCTTAAATTGGAACAAATTACATTCGGAAATTAGTTGTAGGATTAAGTTCAGTGTGGGCTATGCATGGTATTACAAGCTGTTAAACACAAATAAACCCAACTATTTTCGGAAATTGAAATTCAAATGTAATTTCGTGCATGGAATTATGTGGTGATAGATTTCTGATTGTATATTTTCCAAATCTAACTATTATATGTGATTGGGTTACATTGTATTAATGGCTATCGTCACCTTCAGCAATATTTCAGCTTTAATGAGGGGGTCAAGTCCAGCCACTTATAACAATTGACCGTATGGAAACCCCTGCAATTGATAGATATCTGGAAATCTTAGCACTTGAAAGGGTGAAAGCATTATATAAGTTGATGAATACAGTAACAATTAGTTTGAAGAAAGTAGTAACGCTACAGGAATGTATTTGTGATTTTAGTATAAAGAGAAAAGAAACATGTGAAGCGGAAAGCATTGTAGCATTATAAAAAGATGTTACTTTATTAAGGAATAAAAGAAACCTTACAATGTTTGAAGCGATGGTCTAGTGTTTCTTAGCCATTCGATCATCATGTACAATGTTGAGATATTTGTTCTTGTTCATCTTCGGGTGAGATTTTACTAAAGAAAGCTTACTGAGTTACTACACAATGTAGCCATTGTAGTCTCTTGTTTCTTGGTCGTCACAATACAGTTAAAAACTAATGAAAGTGGGCTTAAACAAACAGTAAATCAAACCAGTTCCCATGTCTTTATGGACATCTGAATACTCCAGCGTTATTTTGATTAACATTTAGCAGCTGTAATGCTCAAAATCTAAAATCTATCTTAAACACGTATTTTACCCGTTTTTCGCATGTCAATATTCTAAGCTATTACATTTCTAAGAATATTACAAGCATAAACACACTTCGAAAATGTACATATTTAGCTTAAATATCTGGAAAAGTATGCATTGTTAGAACCAAGTAACCGATTAAATGACTGAATTATTGGCTGTGGGTAAATAAATGTACTTCATAATGCAGGATGTCGGAACTCGGAATAGGACGTAATTTTGTTCCGCCTCGAGATATTTTTTACTTATATCAAATAAAATATGGAATGTGACAATGTATTAAATGACCCGTTATCTCTGTTTTATAACGATATTTCTGTCATCTTAAATCATGTATTATAATTCTGTAATTCTTCGACGATGTAACGTTATTGTCACAAACCATTGTAGGAAGAGGGCTTTGAAGGGGTAATCAGAAACCGTAAATCGTAGGACAGACTACACAAAGGTCAAAACAGAAAGGACAAACAGCGATCTACAAAACATTGCACTAGATTCGAGGAAATAGAGTTTAAAGATACCAAAGAAGTAATCACAAACCGTAAATCAAAGGACAGACCACACAATGGCCAAAACAAAAAGGATAAAAGGATAAACAACGATCTACAAAACATTAAACATTGCACTAGATACGAGGAAGTAGAATTTGAAGATACCAAAGGAGTAATCACAAACCGTAAATCAAAGGACAGACCACACAATGGCCAAAACAAAAAGGATAAAAGGATAAACAAAGATCTACATCACATTACACGGAAAACTACAAATCGGGCAACACTAACCCCACTAAAAACCGGGTGGTGAACTCAGGTACATAAGTGTATTAGAATTACACAAGGACGAATAAGCAGAACATATCTGTAGGTTACTTAATGTTCAATCATATAAAAGAAAGCAATCTTTTATCAACATTGAATATGCTGGAAACAATTACTCAAAACGACAATATATTCCCCCAGATTTTCCTGTATGAATTAAACATATTTTTATGTCAATGACGTTGTTGTTAAGTTTCAAGTTATCTTAAAGAAGAAAAGATGTGGACTGAATTCGGTAAAATTTTACTTGCTAATGATAATTAGACAATGCAATAGTTGCCTACAACAGTGTAAGCTATTAACATAAAAGATCAGTGACTTTCGATTATAATAGTAGGCTAAAGGAATGTATCATGTAGAGAGGATTTAGGTCGACAACCGAGAATCCATCTGTTAACCAGTGATTTGACATTCAATTAATTACAAAAACAATTCACATCATTTGTTTAATGTTTTTCATACGGTTAATTTCTCACAGACACGGAGGTATATCTTATTTAATTAGAATCCCTTCTATATGACCACATGATGTATTTACAATACAGAAACCAGAGGCCCGGTGCTGTTCTTATTGCACAAGGAGTGGGGAGATGGCGCTGAAGAATTACAATTTATTTTGAAATATAACCTTTTTTTCAGTTCCTATAAAGCATGTTGTCATTTTCTGTAAAATTGTAGCTTTTTATTCCAGCTACTGCTATTTACCAGTTCTAAGTCTACAAAGTATACAATGTATATATAGAAACTACATATTTACATGAATCTGCGTCTTGTGTGTATTCTTGTAACTTTTGATGAAGACACCGGAGAGGGAACTGTTTGAAATAAAACCATTATTATCTAAGTAATGAGGAGAAAGTACGTTGTCCCATATAGAAATGCTATTTATGAAATTGTTCCGTGCTTTTATTATGTCGGTTTGTACACGAACCCATGAAGGCTGTCTGGTATATGTGAAAAAGAGGACAATCTACTTTTCTTTGGTATATCTGAAAAGGATTTCAGTTTTAATTCCAATAAAATGAACGACAAAAATACCAAGCTATCGGAACAGTTCCAAAATCAAATAGAAAAATCGCAGAAAGAGACAAAATCGCTACACACAAATACATGTACATGCTCACTTTTCTGTTCCCATGGTGATACGGATAATCGGTTGAAAAATATGCCCTCAGAACTCGACAAAATATGTGGTCTATTTTTGTAGAGATATACTGATAACTAACAACATACAGTTTGGGATCATGTCAGTGGATATGTTTTTACCGACCAAAAGAAGGAGGAGCCTACAAAATATTGTAGATTCGAATACTATACCGGTTATCGAAAGAAGACAAGAGCTTTCGAATGTGTAAACTCAGGTGACAACGCCTATGGAAAACCCCTAAACAATAATTCCAACATTGACTTGCCGATTTGTCTCTTTACTACAAGTAAAGTTTGTGAATTAACTAATTTACGTGTGATATTTAGTAATAAATGGGTTTTCATTTATCTAAGCTGAAACAACGTCATCTGGATTGTATTTATCTAAGCTGAAACAACGTCATCTGGATTGTATTTATCTAAGCTGAAACAACGTCATCTGGATTGTATTTATCTAAGCTGAAACAACGTCATCTGGATTGTATTTATCTAAGCTGAAACAACGTCATGTGGATTGTATTTATCTAAACTGAAACAACGTCATCTGTATTGTATTTATCTAAGCTGAAACAACGTCATGTGGATTGTATTTGCGACAGCAGTTGTTACTATTGACGTATAATGTTTAACATTGAACCGAGCATACGCCAAGAGCTGTTGTCCTATTGGTCAATATAATGCACCGTCTTGTATATAAGTAAATGGTCTTAGGTGAAGGAAAGGCTAATGATTTATTGTTTGTTAATATCTGGCAACCGGAGAGCTAGACATCATGTGGTGATGGTTAGGTTCCTATCAACCAGTTTAACCCCGCCATACTAATGCGTCTGTCCCATGCCAAAACCTACTTCTACTTCTTGTACCAAATACTGACCATCTTCAACAATTTGAAGATTCTGTCAGAGGTTTAACTTGACAGTTGGAAAGTGTTAAACAAATTATATTAAACACTGTCGTTGTGGATTGAGGTTTACCATGCCTATATTAAACACTGTCGCTCTTTGCATTCTTTGGTTTGAGGTTTGCCAGAATAATAATTCGTTATTGTTACAATCGGTTTTGTTATCAACAATTACAGTTTCACTTCTTGTTTGCTATTGATTGTTCATCCACTTATAAACAATGATGTAACATTAGTCTATTTTGAAGTATAATAGATTTTTATAGCGGTAATAAATGTTCTAATAAAATGAAAAAAAAACAAATTACCACACTTAAGGAACAGTTCCAAAATTAAATTGTAAAATGTAATGGAAACGATATGATGGGGCTCTTTAAACGCAAACGGTACATGAATAATTAATTATTTGAAGGTCCTCGACGAGATAGTGTTATTTGCGGCGATTTGAAATTCAATATAGTCGCAGCTGTCAAGACATACGGCTTTATTAAAATTAAGGAAAATACTTCACAGAACCAACTGAATTGCTTGATTCCAAACTGTACCGAATGATGAATGAAAATGTACAGGAATAAAGTTTTGTATTTTATGTAGACAAAAAAAAAATCGAAATTTAACACCACAGTAGAACAGTTTATGAATGGAGTAGGTGGGAAATATACAAAACCTGCAGAAATATACCGACCTTCATCGACTTTTTATATTTCTTAAACTATGTGACCCTTAAGGAGAGTAATTTACAGAAATAAATAGGAGAGTTATTAACTCAGTTGATAAAATGGTCACATATTTTTATGTAAAGGTTTTCACCCTGGGGAGTTTTCAGGGCAATTATGAACACCTTCACGATCTATTAAATAGCAATATGCACCCACATTTTTGCAGAGGGACAAATCAAAGATTTTACCTAATTACTGTAGAAATTATTGGTACAAAAAAAGCAGTCCATCCTGCAATAAGTAATAATAGCTATCGAAGTGTTTTGGTACACAAACTGTTTGATGTATGCATCCTGTGTGCATATTTATGTTACTGTATCATTATAGACATTTTGTTTATGCAATTCTAAACATTGTAACGAGTTCTCAACGATGTTTAGCTACAATCATCATTTTCCGTTTAGTTATGACAAAAATATCCGATGACATTTTGTTATTCCCAAACAGCACTCCTTGATATAGACATGGTAAACACAATGAAAGTAATGACGCTCATCAATATGAGTAGAATATCGTTCAAAAAGTAAATTGTAATTCACAACAATATTAAAAACAGAAATAAAAGTAGATGAGGAGGTGTGAGCACTAACGTGAGGCCTACATAATATTTTGCTTTGGTTTGGTTTTATGGTGTTTAACGCCACTTTCAACAATATTTCAGTTATATCGTGGTGGTCAGTTTTCTTGGGGGAGGAAACCGGAGAAAACCGTCGACCTGCCCCAAGTCAGTGTCAAACTTTATCACATAATGTTGTGCACCTCGCCATGAGCGGGAGTCGACCCCACAACATCAGTGGTGATAGGCATCGATTGTATAGGTAGTTGTAAATCCAACGATCACGGCGACGACTGCAGAATGTTATCATACACGTTGGATTCGTTTTTAGGCAGACCATCGCTATATCGTTAGAAGTTTATTGTTTATTGGCTACAATTTATAATTGCTATAATTATAAAATATTGTCTAGGGCTTGTAGTGTAGAACATACAGATCATTCATTACTATTGCAAACTAGCATTTTAGCTCACCTGGTCAAAGCGAGCTTTTTATATCACTTTGGCGTCCGTAGTCATTATTTGTTTCTTATTTTAATCATTTAATAAGCAAAGCTACTCGATCAAATGGAACCAGACTTAAGAAAGGTGGATTTAGATTTGTTCAAATGAAATTATTCCTCCCGTAATTATCGAGGCGCCCTCATGGCCGTAATTATCGAGGCGCCTTCATGGCCGTAATTATCGAGGCGCCCTCATGGTCGTAATTATCGAGGCGCCCTCATGGCCGTAATTATCGAGGCGCCCTCATGGTCGTAATTATCAAGGCGCCCTCATGGTCGTAATTATCGAGACGCCCTCATGGCCGTAATTATCGAGGCGCCCTCATGGTCGTAATGGTATTGTAGTTTGATTTTTATCTTCATATACAATCAGTTCATATTAGCACTAAAGTTGGTGAGTTCAAGAAGTGCTCGAATTAACCGTATGTAATATAGTTTATCGGTGACTTCCTGGTATACCGAACTCCGTCATTAATACAAACGACGGCTACGGTACAAGTGAAATATCATAACTATCATTTCCCCATTAAGTACACACGCAAAGGTCATAGCGTAAACGGAGGTACTGTGTGGTACCTGAACCTAAAGGGGTTAGAATGTATTTTCCTACACTAGACAGTTCTCTTTAGTTTCTCTTACTATTAAACCTTGACGATAACCACAATATAGCCGAACAAAGAAGTCGTGCAACCTGTCAATCAATTCAAATGTTATCTCTGGAGCAATGCACACCAAAAAACCTTGTTAAGTTGTGATTGGAGGTTAATTTGTAGAACTCTAGAACAAAAATAACACTACAATGTCATCAATATAATCATTTAAACATAATGGAATTAAATGATTTTAGCATTTATAACGTTTTCTTTAATAATATTTTACAATAATAATATATCATCTCTTCTGTGACCACATTAAGACAGTATAAAATTAATGCTTATGGAAATTGTAAGATGATTTAGAGCCATCACTTGTCCAATGTCACTCTCAATCAATCCCATGGCGGTGTTTAAGTGTTCATAATAAATAGTTTCAATAAAAAATCTTAATATCCATATTATAACAGGCATGTTTTCATCGCCGACTCTAGAATGTGTTCTGACAATTAACGGAAACGTGAAACTTGTGAAGAGTGGGAGAGATAATTTAGCTATTTGCACAAAGACATGTTTTCTTAATGTTGTTCTCCATTTTGTCGAATATTAAGGGGAAAAAAAGCTTTCTCATAGTCGAATCTCTTTGTCTATATGACCAACGAAGTTACTGAGTATTCAAAATTACATGTAATCACCCTTTTGGGTAAAATCCAGTCCTCGAAATGAAAATTTGAATTTACTGGTCCGAATCAAATTATTGAATTCATTTATATATATATACTAGTATCTAAATAAAAACTGAAAAATGTACTGGTCCAAACAAAGCTTTACTTGTCTTGGGCCAGAGGACCGATGCTCATTGTGAGGACTGGATTTACATGTGGTGCACATATAATGTTGTTGAATATTTAATAAAAGAGTAGATTTCTCATAGTCGAATCTCTTTGTAGATAGGACCAACAAAGTTACTGGGTATTCCAGTTGTTCACGTTTTAGGTAAAAATCCAGTCCTCGAAATGAAAATCGGATTTTAATTTATTTTCATATATATCTAAATAAAAACTGAAAATTTTACTGGTCCGAACATAGTTTTACTGGTGACTGGTCTTGGGACGGAGGACCGGTGCTAACAACTTACTAGTAGAAATGGACCATATTGTTTACCTCTAATTATCCATAGACATGTCTTATCCTGATACGTTTGACCAATATATTTATTTTACATGACGTGTGAATAAAACAGAAATGTGTTGCATGATAGAAATGATAAAACAGACATAGTTGTCACCACGTACATTTTGCCATGTTCATTTTGAAATATGATTGACGTATCTTGGTTAATTGGCGATAGTTAATGCATATAGCGTTTGCTAAAATAATGCTCGATCATGTCATAAGTTTTGATTTCATATCGCCTTATTTTTTATGCGTATGTAGTATATTTGTAACGATTATATATCATAAACAGAGATTTCTGATAAAAGCAATATTTTGATAATGTCCTTCTTTAAGTAATACCTTGGAATAAATACATGTATATTATAGAGATGAATTTTTTCAGTTATTTTACTGATTCCAGTGAGAAAAGGAATTTCCGAAAATTGCAGGACACGGTCAAAAATTCTCTTTTTGAAAGGAGGTGTAGATGGTTTCAGCTATTGTTGATGGTTTCAGCTATTGTTGATGGTTTCAGCTATTGTAGATGGTTTCAGCTATTGTAGATGGTTTCAGCTATTGTTGATAGTTTCAGCTATTGTTGATGGTTTCAGCTATTGTAGATGGTTTCAGCTATTGTTGATGGTTTCAGCTATTGTATATGGTTTCAGCTATTGTAGATGGTTTCAGCTATTGTTGATGGTTTCAGCTATTCTAGATGGTTTCAGCTATTTTTCATTGATTTTCACTTATTTCATTTTCTATCTAGAATCATCTCTGATACTATTAAGAGTGAATGAGTGATTGTTGTTTAATGCCAATACAGCAATTTTTCAGCTATATCATGGCGAGAACAAGTTAATTTTCATTGAAATGATGATGAGGTCCGCTTTGTTCTAGACCAACACGCTGAGTTTTTATATTGCTAGCTCATTGAAACAACAGTCATGTCGCTCCACTCGGACACATTATTCTGATTCCGAGCTAACCGGTCTTTGCTCTTTATCCTTAATGATGCGTGCTTAGCGGAGAAGCAACAAATACCAATTTTAATGTCTTTGGTTTTAAGTGTTTGTCATTTCGATAGTCATTTCCATTGTCAGTGCATAAAATTGGCAAAGTAGAAAATCACAATTACCAGGCGAGTTGTCACATATTGTCTAACACGATTTCTATATCCGATGATGTTATTTTGAACTTATTTTATTGTCAAGTAACTATACAGACAATAGATCAGACACAAGTTATAAACTGACGAGGTATATAACTTGTGTCTGATCCATGATGGTATTCGTATCCTTTAAGAGTGACACGACGGGTGTCACTAGTGGAACAGGAACTGTTGATACTTCTGAAGTATCTTAGTTTACACCCGGTTTTTAGTGGGGTTCGTGTTGCTCAATCTTTAGTTTTCTGTGTAGTATTTTGTAGATCAGTGTTTTTCTCTGTTGTCCTTTTTATTTTGGCCATTGTATTTTCTTACCTTCGATTTATGGCTTCTGATTACCCATTTGGTGTCTTCAAACATGTCTTAATAAAGAAATAAATATAAGTGGAATTCGTCTATTATCATGATCGTATGCCCACGATACTTACCCCGCCATTTTGTTACACGATATTTACATCTCTAATGTGTTACACGATATGTACACCTCCAATCTGTTACAGGACATGTATGCCTACATTTTGTTACAAGATACTCACTAACATTGGACCCACATTTTTAAACCAGCATACATCAGTATTATAGAAAAGTCTACTTTAAAGCAGTCAGTATAGTCATAAGTTTTAAACGTAGACTGGGTTTAATTATTGTTTCCAAGAATCTAAATAATTACTATTGCTTTCGAACCAACGTTGTCTTTAATAATGAACCTTATCTTAAAATCAGAAGCACTGATGTCTACAACAATAAACCCCATCTTAAAATCAGAAGTACTGATAACAATGTTTTGTAATTACACCTTCAGCTGATGCATGGGTTATCTTATCTGTGTCCTTAAAATGCAGTTTTGCTAAAAAAAAGAAATGTAAAAGGAAATAATTGGATTCTTGACACGATTTTCCCAGATGTTGTACAACCTATTTAATATTGCAATCATGAGATAGTCCAATTGTGCCTATAACAATTGTTGCATAATCGGGTACAGATTTGTGTTTCAGTGGGAATTGCTATCATTTATTATTGTTATTTGATGTCAAAATGGCTATTTAAGAATGTCTAACTTTATGTTGTATTACATATATTGCTCTTTAAGCCAGGTTAATATGCCTGTTCTAAACAAGGACATTACCATTTATTTCTGTCGTTGACACCTCTGGGACATTTTAAGGGAAGACATGGTAATCGCTGACAGCGCCCACTCTAAATTCACGACTGTTATATCTCTATGTCGTTCTAGTTACAACTCCTTCTAGTTTCTACTTAACTAATTAAAATGTTGCATAGCAGTTGTATATTCTATGTATTGATTAGAGAATTAGTATCTGATTATCCCTGATTGCCTACTAAACATCACACATGATTAGAAGGAAAAAATACATCAATGGATTATTTTCCCATGAGAATCAAAGGCTTCCTGTAGAAGAAAAGTTTGAAATAGGATTTTAAATTTGTAGCACGTAACGTCTACAAAATTTGCATCTTGTGTAATAACCAATGGTAATGTACAACAATATTGCCCTTATTTCATCAGTTAGTATGTTTACCAAGCTTTTTACAGTACAAAACATTTTCGACAACCATACTTTGCATAGCAGGGACGACAAATGAGGGAATCAGACATCCGTCGTCTTATGTCAACCCCTCCGCCGGGTCATTTAGTAATCTAACATTAACTCCTCCTACTACCAAACTTAATGTAATTTACCCAAGCTTTACAAATTCCTCTTCATAGCCTACTGATGGGTACTTCCTATTTTACTTTCCTTTGATTTTTGTTAGGTTTCTACATGATTATCCTCTTTTCAACATTGCCCTGACACGTGTTCATGGAGAAGGATAAAACACACGTATTTCTTAATCCATCTTTTTTTGCCCAATATAGATCAGTTCCTGTTTAACGGATTATCACATTGTAATCATGTGTTTAATATATGTACGTTTGTTTGTTAATTAGTATATGTAATTGGAGATTGTGTCAACAGATGTGTTCATCAAGTGACAAATAACTGTATTTATATTGACATTCTGAAGGAATAACTTCTGTTGTCTCAATTTTACGTTCGGACGTCACCAACATAATGAAGGACAAATGATTTGAGTTGCCAGTTGAACTCGTTTTCACGTGTTAGTCGATGTGGTTTAAGATCATTGTAGGAAAGTACTTGTACATGTACAAATGTATACTGAAAGATATTCGGTTTTATAGTGGAATGAAACAATAAATCTTATATAAGATATGTTTATTTGTGTGTTAAATGTAGTTTTCTCAAATAGATTTAATGGGGAACAAACTTGTCAGGTCCATTAACAATTTTATTCTAAAAGTTTCTACTTATTTGATAGAGTGACGAACACAAGTCGAATATTATAATTGATCTACGTTCATATCCGTAAATATGGAGATTTAAACCCTCTGACGTGCCATAGTATAGAGGTACAGGCATACTGGAGGGTGTTAAAATATCCATATATATACGGGTGTGGACTAGTTAACGAATATAGTCTAAATCAGCCGATTTATTGGGTCAATTAAAACAAATGTATAACATATAAGTACCGGGGGTAATGGTTTGCAAGTTACCAACGTGCTTTTTTTATGGACATGTCATTAGCCAATCACACTCTGAATTTTCTTCAAAATTTTGACAGAATATTAAAAAGTATGAAAACAGTAATTTTGGAGTGCATTTTATGTTTCTTGTTCGAGGATTACAACAATTCAATTGGTGACAGATAGAAATGTTGTCAGGTGTAACATAGGAGCTGAATTATACTTTAATTAATTTTTTTTTTTACATATTCTAGACTGGATGCTGCCTTTGTCATTCTAGTTTTATGATATTACATATTGCACATGGTAAACCATGTACATGACTTTCCTTTAGTATCCCAAGAGACAACAATTATTACATCATCAGACACACTGAATATGTTTCTTTACAATTTACTGTTGTAGGATCTTGAATTGAAATTCTTTATTAGTAGACATTTCAGTCTGCATACTGCTGGACTTTTGCATAATTTGCAAGCTATCCATACATAAATGAAATATGTCATCTTCCGACACAGCTGCTCACTTGTATTACTTAGTATGACATATAAAAGAGAATTACATTGGTAGACATCCGAACCAATCTAGGCACAATATGAAGGAAGATGTAGTTTTGTATTTCTTAATATACGGGACAATTGCATTTCCCCCAGAGTATATCCCGTCTTACCCGATGTTGCATAATATTTTATTTACATATACGTAATGGTATCTAGTTTTAATTTGGTCATCTTAATAGGATCAAGACTATTTTAATTTATCTCGTAGTCAAATTTATATTAGAATTTAAATTTCATATATTTATGAACAATATGATACTTAGTGGACAAAGTGTGATATGATTAAGAAACGTTTGAAGATATCAAAGGGGTAATCAGATGCCGTAAAACAAAGGACAGACACTACAATGGCAAAAAAAATAAAGGAGAAAAGGACAAACAACGATCTACAAAACATTACACAACAAACTAGACACTACAATGGCAAAAAAGATAAAGGAGAAAAGGACAAACAACGATCTACAAAACATTACACAACAAACTAGACACTACAATGGCAAAAAAGATAAAGGAGAAAAGGACAAACAACGATCTACAAAACATTACACAACAAACTAGACACTACAATGGCAAAAAAGATAAAGGAGAAAAGGACAAACAACGATCTACAAAACA
>MJUT01000045.1:308907-321286 GCA_002080005.1 Gigantidas platifrons
TTTTTTTTTTTTTTTTTTTTTTCAAATTTCCAAAATGTTAATACTTTTCGTCATTTATTTCAAAAACTATAAGAGATAGATGTCAAGTTTAAACTGCAAAAATGTTCAGCATGTCACGATCTACAAAAAAGTTCCACAGTTGAAAATGTCCGACAACTATGTGAAGAGTTATTCCTCTTGAAATGCATTTTTTGTTCACTGCTTTTGGTTACTCAAATAATCAAAGGGAAGCAACTCTATTACAAAATGTGAAGTAGCAAAAGCTAAATTTTGAGTCTCATTGACATTCATGTTTTTTATAGCAATGTTGATAACATACATTAAAGGGGGAACCCCTGCCCAAATTATTTTGGAGACGGGGTCTGCAATGACGAAGGCTACATTTGTTATTTTTTATCAAGTTTTATTGACTGATGTTATTATGCCCAGGTGAGCTATACAGGCACCTGGGAGCCTTTAGTTGTATTATTAGACATTTTCTGAATATTAACTCATACGTTTCTTAAAAGCGACAGATTGTGTAGATCTATTTAAATCATTATTGTTTGTCCTCGGAAGGTCCTAAGTTGAGGGTCAAGTTTTGCTTCTGTGGTCGATTTAACAACTTTTTTACGAAATGGGAATCATATTGTGCAGATATGTTATAAATTGCTGAAACTTACATTAATGCAAGAAGCTGACATAGATTAAAAATATCCGTAAAAGATTATGTTCTGATAACCTAAGAAGTTTTCATATCCGAAGCTATCATATCTTCTGAATTTTTCATTCTTGTTTACTCATAATTCATATGTTTAAGGTAAATAATGTCTAATTGATTTGCGATTTAAACATTTCTTATTCAAACTTAATCTGCGAGAGAAAGATGTCACGGTTCATTATTTTTTACCGTTGAGAACGATACCACCATAGCTACAGTCCTGGAGAGGTTCTCAAGAATTAAAAGATACTTTGTATTAAGTGATTCAATTTGAACGACGCTAATTGTCATGTACAGTAAAAAGGTAAATTAACCTGTATCACTTTGGTTAATTATTGTGATTCTTACATGTTAGAGGTTTTAACTTGTTGGCAGTTATTTAGTAAACCAGGAACGAACTAACTATGATATTGGTGACGTTTATATTTTCAGAATTTACTTTGAAATTCTCTAAATGTGGTATTTCTGTATTATTAGTCTATATCTAAAAAAACAAAAACAAAAAAAACACACACAATAAAAGGTTGATCTATTGAAATTGTCTTCTATTTTGTAGCTGAAATTTTGCAAATTCTCAATTCGTATCAATATATGACAGAAAAGTGTATCGCTGAGAAAGCAACGATTTACAATCATCATTTTGTCATATTAATCTTTCAAGTTTTTTTTCTTTCTTCTAAAAATTAATGCTTAACATTCAATATTTGTTTTAATTATAAGATTTAAAAAGAAAATGTTATTAAGATTTTCAAATTTAAACAAGATATGTCTATTTTACACTATTATTAGTTGAGATACATTATAACAGGTAATTACATTTTTTCGGCATTAAAAATATTTGCTGGTCATTTTTCCGTATTGTTACGTAAAAGTATAAACTACATATATCACCATTGCAATACACACGGAATTCTTCCATCATTTATTTAGTATACCAATTTCAAGAAATTCATTTTAAATTCTCGATGACCTATTAATTAATATTTTATGTTACATACTCAACTATGAAGTGCAATATTGTCATAATCAGTAAATAATGAATTAGTTATAATATCAATAAAATAACTTACCAGTTTATTGAAGAAAAGTAGCAACACAAATCCAGTTTTTCCATGAAAATATGCCAAAACTATTTTACTAAAAGAAAAAAAATATATAAGATCGTCAGTGAAATTTCCACTCGTTCTGATATTTTCGCCTATTTTCCAATAATTTATATGTGTAAAGGTATTTAGATATAGAAACCATGAGCTAGTAATTAAAGTCAATCTCCCAGCTATATGATAGCTACTTCATATGTACATCAGTGTTTGATCAATATACTCTATCAATGACAGATTTTAACACACTCCCTCCATTCACAAACACCTGAAATTTGTTATTCTTCTTGTATGCTAAACCTATCAGATATTGAATAAATTCACCTATGAATGATACAAATTACACTGCCAGTACTTTTTTTTTATCTATTTAACCAGAAATTGTCGATCAATTGGAATTTACTGTTAGTGTCAATGGCTTCTATAAAATCTACCTTAACTTAATGTGGCTAATATTTGAGTTAAGAATCCATGTAATGAAATAATAGATAATAATAATCGTGTAAGAAACAACATGTTGATAACCAAGAACGGCTGTGGCTGGATTTAATATAGAATCTGAAAGAAATATTTTGCCGAAAAAAATTGATTTGCCTTGTAACCGGTCACCAACGACTATTCCCACAAATTGTTGCTCATTAAGAGTTACTGAGTTGTCTTTTAAAGACAAGGAAAAGTGGCATTCTCTAAACACGAGACACTCATTTATGTCTCGTTCAAAACCAGTTGTGTATTTCGTTCCACGCAAACTAGCGAACGGTCCTTTCGTAATAGTTGTACCCCAATGTAAAAACTGTGTCCTATTTCTATACTATGGGTTCCATCGGTAGTTGAGTAGAATAATTTTTTTTATATCTATTGTATAATGTGCTATTTTTACAGCCGCACCTGATTTCTCTATAAACATTATAGTGACTGTTTCCTCATAAAATACACTAAATGTGCCTGTAGAGTTATGCAATCTGTTGTTCATAAGTAAGTTATCATAGCTCAATCAAATGACTACAAATTAGTTTTTATTTTATGCCGTTTATCAATGTACAGAATCCTTTGAATTTAACACCACCACGTAAAACAATGTTTATGTTTATTTGTTATCTGTCCATTCTATCTAGATTACATACAAATGTAAACTTATATTGTTGGTATTACATACCTGTATCTTTAAATCTTTTGCTTGTTCGTATCATTTCCGGAATTTGATCAGACTATTTGGAAGGTATGGCATGACAATTCAGTTCTAGTAACTCCCAGTCGATCTGTTGAAGATTAATAGAGCTCGAACGTTGGACTGGTGACGATCTGTTGAAGATCAATTGAGAGTTGGAACTCTTGACTGGTAACGATCGGTTGAAGATCAACATAGTTCGTTCAAACGCTTGACTGGTGACAATCGATTGAAGATCAACACAGTTCGTTCGAACGCTTGACTGGTGACGATCGGTTGAAGATCAACAGAGTTCGTTCAAACCCTTGACTGGTGACGATCTATTGAAGATCAAGAGAGTTGAGTTTCGAATGCTTGACTGGTGACGATCTCTTGAAAGTCAGTAGCGTCCGTATACTTGCCGGTGACTATCGGTTAACCTACAGATTTTGTATTGGTCATATTGTTTAGATCTATTTCTTACGTATAAAAAAAACAATTGATGGTAAGGATTTCGGGAAATGATCATCGTTTCGTTGAACTGTCAGATTAATCACTAGTTCTCCATCTTTGGCATACCCAGCGACACCTGTTTCGGATTTGTTGTATAGAACAACAGGGAAATAGGATCACATTTCCAGACATTTAATTTCTAAAGGCGGTTAAAGGGAAAAGAAACCATAAGTACAGTGCGTGTTTATCTTTAACAATAGATGTAACAAAATAGTTCAGACATATTTAAATAACCAATAATTAATTCGTGCAGACAATTTTCATTTCCCGCAGTTTTATGGGAGACGATCGCGACATATTGTGGTTTCTGCGATACCTCTAAGGACAGTGTGGTATTTTTTGTTGTTCATTTTATTCCAATGTAATTCTTGAACCCTTTTCATACATATACATTTGAAAAACAGATGGTGGGTTGTTAGCGTTCCAATAAAGTGCTGAAGTCGTAAAGAAAAAGGGTATGATATAGTGTTGGAAACATAATTGTTGATTACTGTCAATTTCCTACACCGAATATTCTAGTTCAAAATAATAAGGAACACAGCTGATATTGTTTTATTCCCCAAACATAAAAACTCGTAAAAGGTATATCTTCCTTACTGGTTTATACGAAACGGGGTAATCAGAAGTCGTAAAACGAATTACAGACAATACAAAGGCCAAAGGAAAAAGGACAAAAGGAAAAACAATTATCTTCACAGGAAATTGAAAATTGCACAACACGAACTACACCGAAAACCGGGGCTGAATTCAGATGCTCCGAGATGGTAAGCAGTTTCTGTTCCTTTAGTGGGATCTGTCGGGTTACTCTTGTTACAAACACGGTGATAAGTCATGCAGGAGGAAAGAACTGGATTGTGATTACAACAAACGGAACAGATCAGTGGTAATTTGTGACACAGATATTCCATAATGGTTAACTAGGTCATGGTGATGACCGTAAAACGTTTGAATTGATTACTTCAACTTAGCCAATAGGAACCGTTGGTTCAGTATCTTCCTTGTCTGCAGTAACCTTATAATGTGTGTTGTGATGCTTGATGTAACAGGAAAAGATGCAGCGACATCACAACAATTATCAGTATGACTGATGCCTCAACTGCGAGAAATTTATAATATTTGATTTTAACATACCCAATTAATAGCTTTCTGTGATTCTTTTAGCCAGGAAATGCGTTTTAAAACCTTTTTAGTAAGTAATTATGTTTTTATAACATTACATTATGATTGGGTTTCCTTCCACTTTAATTACTAGTATGCTACAAATTATGTCTATGAGGTTTATAATGTTCTTTGCCATCTTTATAAGACTTCCGCGTTGAACATGACATGTAGTTTTGTTTGATACCTCGAGGGCATCATGGGTAACATAATATTCTGTTGAACGTATCGAATATGTTTTACTGCTATTGATAAAATAAGATTAAGTTTAAAATTGCATCACTTTATTCGACTTTTTCACTTCACTTTAAGGCTATCAGCTGTTTAATCTAGATTGGTATTTTTTTCTATTTGTTAGAAATTGTTAATTAGAATGTTTCAAATTCTTCAAGGTCTGCATGTGGTGTTATATATCAAAACCGTTCAGTTTTACTGTGATATTTAAATAATCCATGAATAAAAATGCAGTTTTCATTAAGCTGTTTAGGAACATAATGCCTGTTAAACGGTCTAAGTTCGTTTCGTCACCACACTTGTTAGGTTGTTTCATCTCCGTTTTGTGTTTTTTTTTTATCTTGGTATCTTTATTTTATTGTGTTATCATCGTTTTGTGTTGATTTGTAGGGGGGGGGGGGGTGTTATCTTGGTTTTGTTGTTTTCTGTTTTCTGTTTTATTTTGGTTTTGTTTTAGATTTCTTGTTATTTTTTTTTATTTTTTTTTTATATCTTCGTTTTGTGTTGGTTTTGTTTTGTTTTGTTTTTTGTTTTGTTTTTGTTTTATCTTAGTTTTGTGTTGGTTTTGTTATTTAACTTTTTATATACGGATTGTCTCTTTCCTCCAATATCTTTTCACTACTGTTCTTCTTTGTAATATGAGAACATTAGAATGGGTGTGCACATGCGTGAACGTTAAGGCGCAAAATTTTCCGTCCTCATATTACTACAAATTTTGACAGTTTGTCGGCATTTTAGATAGTATTGATGTAAGTAACGTCCCAATTTATCTTTTTGGCATTCTTGATCTTTAGATTCCGAGAGTTTTCAACGGTTTTTATCATTTATTCCAAATTTACACAGCACCACCATTTGCTGACTAAGGATAAGAGAAGAGAGCGTAACATATGTAAACAAAGACGAGATGGAACAATCTGGTTGAGAACACGGAGAAGGTCGACGACTGTTCTCCAACTGTTTAGGTGGGTTTATCCTATCAGAGTTGGGGAGCAAGAAGAGGAGACATATCCGTACCACCATGGCCAGTAAAGGTATCTCGTCATCGTCCTGCTTGCTAAAATTGCCAGTATTAAGGAAAACACAAAACATGAAAAGACTGTTATTGTAAATAAATCATTAAATTATGAAAGATTAAACATATGGGCTGAAGTCATAAGCATCCAAAGAACACCAATGCGTCCAACAAAAATGCATAACAACAGCAAGAGTGCATCATTGGGTATCATCCTTGTGATGTTCCTGATAACCATCTCGTATGACATCAATCCAAACCCAGGACCAGAGAATTCTACTGTCTATCCATACGGTACATGTGACTAACTTGTCACTTGGGAGGAACTAGGGATAGTGTGTGATACGTGCAACCAATGGTATCATGCCACATGCCAGTAAATACGGTCGACTCTATACCAAGAGCATGTAAATAACTCCGCAATAGCATGGGATTGTCTTGCCTGTGGCTGCCCTAATTATAGTACATTCTGTTTCTCAATGGTATTCAGCACTTCAAACCAGTTTAGTGTATCATCAAATGACCCACTTGTGCCACTAGATAGTCCAACACCATCGATCCCACCGACACCAATCCATGCATCAACACCTCGACGACAAAATAAACCATCTAAAAGGACCAAAGAAGGTGATGAACATCACCGAGTACTCAAAGTTAATTTTCAATCAGTTAAGACTAAACAACACATATTAGAAAACCTGATTGATAGTACAAAACCGGATGTGATATTTGGTACTGAGACTTGGCTCGACCAAGGCATTAAGGATTCGCAAATATTCCCAAGTGGTTACAATGTGTTCCGAAATGACCGAAACCTCTTAGGTGTAGGAGTGCTTATAGCAGTAAAGGATACTTATATTGCAACAGCTGTGACAGAACTACATACAGATTGCGAGATAGTCTGGTGTAAATTAGAACTGGTTGGTCACAAAGCATTATACCTCTCATGCTATTATAACCCCAAAACTAATAATGAGGCAAGCATACAGGAATTTGGAACCAGCATGGAGCGAGCCGCCAGAATCAATAATGCATTTATCATTGGAGCAGGAGATTTCAACCTACCTGGATGGAATTGGAAAGAAAACAGTTTAAAACCAAATACACAGTATCCTGGAATCCATCACTTGTTTACTGACATACTAGATGACCATGGTCTATGTCAGATTGTTGAGGAACCAACTAAAGGATCGAATATTCTGGACCTCATAGTCACCAACTATCCAGCTAGCTTCAGGAGAACCGAATGTATCCCAGGAGTATCATACCATGACATAGTCTTCACAGAAGTAAATATATTACCAGTTAAACACCGCCAAAAACCACGTACTATACCAGTTGACTGATTTTGTCTGTTTACTGATTTATGAGTTTTGACTTTCCCTTTGGAAGATTGCTCTGTGTTCGGTAATTTTGTTATTACCCTTATTGTATCGGGAGGCAAAATGGGATAATGTAGAGCAAGACCTTCACAACATACATCAGTATATTACAAAAATGGACTAAGAAAATCACTCTGTTGAAAGTATGTGGAATATATTCCAAACCAATTTACAAGAACGTATACAGAAAAACATACCCCAAAAGAAAGCGAGGCAAAATGATGGGTGCCCGTGGATAAACATTGATTTGAGACGTCTAATAAGAAAGCGGGACAGATGGTACAGACGTAAGAAGAAATCTGGAAACAAACGAGATGCCAACAAATATAAAACATTAAAACAGGACACAAAGGCAGTTACGGAATGCATACTGGAGCTATATTGAAGACATTGTCACCCCAAAAATGGACAAGCAAGAAAACACAAACAGGAATAGTATGAAACGTTTCTGGACTTTCATCAAACACAAGAAGTCCGATGGAAACACCATGCCTCCACTCAAGTCCAATGGAGTGCTCCATTCACAATCAGAAGAAAAAGCAAACATCCTAAATAATCAGTTCCAAAAGGTTTTTTCCTGAAAAGACAGAAATCACAGATCAAGAATTTAGGACTCGATGCAAGGCAACTTTCAAACAATGCCTGACATAGTTTTCACGGAAAACGGCATAACCAAACTGCTGGCTAATCTAAATCTTCACAAAGCAACAGGACCAGACAACATCATGCATAGAGTGCAAAAAGAACTTGCCATAGAAATATCACCGATTCTAACACTGATATTTAACAAATCATATCAGTCAGGAGAGGTTCCATCTATATGGCGTACAACACGTGTGAGTCCAATATACAAAAAGGGGACGAAATTTGAAGCGATTAACTACAGGCCAGTGTCCTTGACCTGTATTTTATGTAAACTAATGGAGCATGTTATAACAAGTAACATCATGGCACATGCGGATAGAAATAACATCCTGAACCCACTACAGCATGGTTTTCGCAAGGGTCTATCATGTGACACTCAGATGGTAGAATTCGTAGACGACATCACGAAAAACCTGGACAGTGGAAAACAAATAGATTGCCTTATAATGGATTTCAGCAAGGCATTTGATAAAGTCAGCCATTGCCTATTGGTACATAAGCTAGACCATTACGGGATCAGAGGAAAGACTAACACCTGAATCCATAATTTCCTAAAGGATAGGAAACAGTCTGTAGTAGTAGAGGGAGTAACATCAGAATATATTAGCGTACAGTCAGGACTCCCACATGGATCAGTACTGGGGCCAAGCCTATTCCTTTACTACATAAATGATATGCCAGATAAGATACGATCAACTGTAAGGCTATTCGCAGATGATACAATCATGTACTTAACGATAACATCAGACGTCGACACAGTACATCTGCAAGAAGACCTGGACAAATTAGCAAGCTGGGAGCAGGCATGGATGATGAGTTTCCACCCCGAAAAGTGTAACGTCCTCACAGTATCCACAGGGATCAGTACTGGGGCCAAGCCTATTCCGTTACTACATAAATGATATGCCAGATAAGATACGATCAACTGTAAGACTATTCGCAGATGATACAATCATGTACTTATCGATAACATCAGACGTTGACACAGTACATCTGCAAGAAGACCTGGACAAATTAGCAAGCTGGGAGCAGACATGGATGATGAGTTTCCACCCCGAAAAGTGTAACGTCCTCACAGTATCGAGGAAGAGAAACATCATTAAGGGAGACTACATACTGCATGGACACCAACTAGAACATGTTACATCCGCAAAATATCTAGGAGTAACAATATCAACAGATTTGAGATGGAGTGTCCACATTGCAAATATATGCAAACGAGCAAACAGCACACTGAGCTTCCTCAAACGAAACATTAACATCAGTAATCCAAAAGTAAAAGAGAACGCTTACAAATCACTAGTAAGACCTACGATGGAATACGCATGTACTACATGGGATCCTTATCAACAAAATAACAGGCATAGCCTTGAAATGGTACAAAGACGGGCAGCAAGATATGTAAGAAACGTATATCATAACACCTCGTTTGTTACAGAAATGTTACACCAACTACAGTGGACATCATTAGAAGCCCGTAGAAGACAAGCAAGGCTAGTGTTGCTATGCAAGATCAGCAACAACCTAGTTAAAATAGATCCAACAAGCAAGCTTGTACCACCCAAACACTTATCTAGGAACATGCATGATAGATCTTTGCAAATCCCAGCAAGCTCAACAACCTTGAGGAGAGAATCTTTTTATCCGAGAACTATACGGGAATGGAATTCACTGCCAGCCAAAGCTGCCACTGCATCATCATCATCATCATCATCATCAGACAGCTGGAATAGGTGATAAAGTCTGTTTTTACTTGCATCTGTAAATATTATATTGCACTTTTCAAAATGATTTTTAATTATCTTTGTCCTGCGCACACCTAAAAGTAGTAGAATCATCAACCTATTGATGGCGACTACCTAGAGGCAGAAGCAGAAGAACATGTTTATAATACCCTATTTGAGGTACTTGTAATCTTTCTGAATTATATTTAGGCAATACTTTCAACCATTTTTAGACAACCTCAAACAAGATGCTGACATGACATACATTCAGTATTTACGGGTCTAGGACAAAAGCCCCCCGGACAAAAGCCCCCCCCCCCCATCTTATAATATGTTTGATGTTTACTCCATATCCTTTCATTTTTATTTGATGTGTATATGTACACATATGCATGTTTNTTTTTTTTTTTTTTTTTTTTTTTTTGCATTTTCTTTATTTTTATTTGGTATATTCTGGAAGTTCTGTTCAAGCGTATTAAATGGTTCATATTGTTTTTCTATTTTCTTTATCTTTGTTTTTTATTACCAGAAACATTTAAAATTTCATCAATGAAATGAGAAAAGCTGCCCGTTATACACTATTTAAAAAGATAAATTGAATATTTTAAGATACATTTTCTTTTTAAAGAGTGTATATTTGACAACTGTTTTCATTTTAATGATGAAATATTGTGTGCATGTTTGGTCATTTTGTTTGTAGGTTTTTTTTGCATTTTCTTTATTTCTATGCGGTATATTCTGGAAGCTCTGTTGAAGTGTATTACATCATTCATATTGTTTTTGTATTTTCTTTATCTTTGTTTTTTTATTACCAGAAACATCAAAAATTTCATCAATGAAATGAGAAAAGCTGCCCGTTATACACTATTTAAAAAGAAAAATTGAATATTTTAAGATACATTTTCTTTTTAAAGAGTGTATATTTGACAAAATATAATTTAAAAAACAAAATAAATGTATAAATTTTACAATTCCATCCAGTATTTATACATTTTATTATAAGTTCATGAAATTAAAATCACAAATTTTACAATTTTAGTATTTATACATACTAATACAAATAAAAATGTTCATATAATAATTTTTTATGGGGGGCTTTTGTCCTGCTCCCAGTATTTACTTTTATATTCATTCAATTGATTTTCTTATTACCACGAAAACCACTCGGTCACTGAAACCTTTCCACCAAATATTTATGGTAGGTTTTTCATGCCACCATTTCCCATGGTGCTGATCCGCTTCCGGTAGTTACTAGAACTATTAATGGAGCCTTAAGGAAATTTAAGACCATTATTTTCTTGTATTGTTTGAATAGTTTGTTTTCTGTTTAAACCTGAACCTGTTGCAACATTAGATTTAACGTTGAATTCTTTCAATATATCTGTAATTTGTTTATTATTTTCAAAACGGCTCTCTAGTTATTTCTTCAAAGTCCATCTGAACAATTAAATCGATAATTTTCCAATAAGAACCCATGACGCATCTTGTAAATAGGGAGTAATTACTGTGCCTATTGTTGTTACTGTCTGATGTTTATAAGCAATATTATATGTTTTATGGTTGAGAAATAATTAATTGAAGTTTATCTTACTAGCTTAAAGGTGGCCACACATTACAGAACAATGCATTTGAGATCTGTCGTGCAGTGTCTGAAAATGGAAAAAATGTTGTGGACATTACTGGAAATCTATAGATGTATTCCTCTTTATATGTAAATATTGCTCTGGCACCTTGTGTACGGAATTCAAATTTGGCTCTAATCTACAAAAAAATTCTACTACCCTCTTACATGTCATGTTTTGTTTTTAGAATCACCGGCAATTTAAGATGTCATTTGCTTCACCCTGTGACTATTTCATCAGTACAAACATTCCTACAATAGAATATTTCTTAAATCTATTAAAGTGTCTGTATTGCTTGCTAATAGAAGATGATAATCAGAGTGTTTAAGTAAACATTGTCTTTCATTCCTACTGAGTTATATAGGTATAGAGACGTTGACATAACTATTATCATCATGTCGGATTTTTCTGTGTGTGAAATATTTTGCCAATCTGAGTGCCAAATTCTCTATTATTTTCATCGTGCCAATTCGTGGTAATATGTTGTTTATAAACCATTTGTTCCATAAGTAGAAGCCAGCATAATGTTCAAGTAATGATGATGTTTAGGAATTCATTCCTCTAGTTAAAGTTGAAGGAGAATTGGAATCTTCGAGATTTTTATTTTCATGTTGTGATGCAGACGACAAAGAACGTTTTCACTTACTAGTTTTTTATGTCGTCTCTTTCTACCTGTATTTAAAAAACAACAACATCGTATTCAGAATATAACGTCGGAACGCCTGAACAGTTTTTCTCTCAACATTTTCAGAATTAATTCAGGTCCATTTGTCTACTTTTTGTTGGCATAAAAATGCGCTCGAAGACTATGCAATTTGGGGGTCGCAAACTTCCATTATTATATCCTCAATAAAATAAGATCGCAGTGTCCTAGGCGAAACCTGTCATTTACACACAAATTCTACGGTCGTTATCTTGATCTGGTGGACCGTTACCTCTGTCACCGACAGAACGTTTACCGCAATTGACTCTATAAGTAAAACAGCGGGCATAAGAAGCAGTTTTATAAGTAAAACATCGGGTATAAAAAGCAAGTACTGCCTACCGTTCGCAAGCAACAGTGTTTGCCCCGGTTGCATTTTTGCTGTTGTCCGTGTTGATCTTCTTTTTAGTTTTCTGTGTTGTGTGTTGAGGGGGGGGGG
>MJUT01000045.1:369981-385879 GCA_002080005.1 Gigantidas platifrons
ATATATATATATATATAGTTGAACCCTTGAAGCATTTTAAATATTATATACATATACATTGATTATCAATACAGCCCTGTCATCAGTTTTCATATGAATATTTTAATTGATAATATAATGATTATAGGTAAATGTTAGATACAGTTGAAAAAATAATTCATCTTTCATTTCATCTTGAATAAACAATTTATTTTATCAATGCACTGTATATCATTTTGAATCCATAATTTTTCTGTCCATTTTTCGATTTACGGTTTCTGATTATCCCTTTAATATCTTCAAACTTGAGCCTCATCGGTGGTGTAATGGTAATCGTGCTCGTCTTGATTGCGCAGAATTAAGGAGAAAAATCTAAGACTAGTGGATTCGCAATCAGGATAATGTGTCCGAGTGGGGCGACATTCTATCCGCGGGGTGTTGTTTCGGTGAGATAGCACTATAAAAATCCAACTAAGCGTGTTGGTCTAGAACAAAGCAGACCTCATCATCGTTTCATTGAAAATTAACTTGTTCTAGCCATGATATAGCTGAAAAATTGCTGAGATGGCGTTAGGCAACACTCACTCACTCACTCACTCACTCACTCTAAACTTGTCTTAAAGGTGTATAAAACATATTTTATGAGTTGGGAAGCAAGGTTACCCTTATCATTAATTGTCATCGACTCAAAAAACCAACTTCATGCTTAAATCAATATTTGATTTTCACAATTTACTTTCTCCCTTCTTCACAATAGAGTCAGTATTTCGTTTTTATAGACAAATTATGATTCTCATAGTTCTGTGAGTTTCAAATTGAAGAACACACTTCCCACTACTCCTATCAAAATAAAATATTCTTAAAGCATTATTTACTCAATTAATTGCTATATCTGTGGTAAAATTGTGCTTACTTTACATTTTAGGTATACATGTAGTAGCCATTCAAAATATTTGATGAAACTGGATCTCACTTATATTGATTTCGTATCATTTTATCTGTGTTGATTAAAATGTTTATTTAATAATGATTTTGAATACATAATTATGTTGGTTTAGATCCTGTTAGGCGATATTCTGTTACTTCTGATATTGTTTAATTAATAATCATATCGACTCTATTTCCATTTCAATCTTACATACCGAAAGTCCTTTGATATGATTAAGACATATGGACTGATATCCACTTTCACTTATATATTATGTAATAAAGCAATTTGAGTTTTTATGTTTCGAAAGAACAAATATTGACCACGGACTACGACCTCGTTCAATATTGATTTCTCAAGTCCATAAATAAAACTCGATCTATACAAACAATTATATCTACAATACTTATATATGTCAGGGCTAGAAATTAACTTTTTTCACCACAAGCAAAACTTTGCTAGTTAAATAAAAATCTACTAGCAATTAGACTGACCTGACTAGCAACCAAATTTAACAAAAAATGTATGTTATTTTCATTGAAATACATGTATGTAACAATAAGACTGTAAGGTTTTATGTGTTTTATTAATTCAAGCAATTAACTGTCTCTGACTATATCACATTGTGAAAGGCGTCCTTGACCATTAAGTAAGTCGCTCCTGGACATTCTGGCTTTTATTGGACAGTAATATAAAGAGCCACACACTGTACCCTCAAAAAATTCCATGTACCCCCAAATTGGTGGAGTTGGAGTACATGTAACCTCAAATGAAAAAAAGCTGTAGGCATGCTGCATCACTGTGCATGTACTGAACTTTTTTCATCTCAAATAATTATATAATTATTACCAAGATATAACTAATGACTGTTTTATCTTTCATCATGTAATGTGACAGAATAATTATTGTACAGCCAGTAAAGGAAATATGCCTGTCTGTTATTTTTGTTGTTGTTGCTTTTTTTGTGTGAAAATTGTATAAAAGAGATGAGTTAGAGTTAATCAAGATGGAAACAGTGCAACAATAACTATTTGAATAAAATAATGATATCACTTCTGTTAAAAACACCATAATTGTATTTAATGATTTCACATTGGGGTCTGAACATGATATAAAAAAAAACTTAGGTTATTTCAGGACTTCATTTTTTTTTAATTTAGACAGATGAGGTATAGTTGTTTCATAAGAATATGAAATTTTTGGTAGTATAAATGAAAAAGTAATTCCAGACCCTGCCTACTCTACCTAGGCCAAAGTTGGATAAACGAAAATCGTAATCTTGCCATTCTAAAAATGATTCTTTAAGAATTTCTTGCAAGCATTATTGATGGAGTGCGGAAATTGAAAGAAAGAAAGAAAGAAAGAAAGCAGACAGGCTGCCTTCATACGATAGTGTAACAGCTGTCACACAACGATTTTCACGATTATTTCCTCTTAATCACTGTAAATACTATAATCACAATTATAAATCTACCTGAAACTTGGCGAAAGAATTTCGTAATTTTTGTAACGTCGCGATCGATATCGTGATCAGAAACTTTTCTTCTTTTTGACATTTCGACTGGTAACTTGAACTGTAAAAATTACAACCAGATGTTATTTTAAAAATCGGGAACAAGTATGGTTGTTCGTAATTCTCGGACAGAGACGTAAATATTCGTATTTCTCGGACAAATGCGTACATTGTAACTATACCGTCCTTTTTTATGAAGTCAATGCGATCTTTACCGATCTTGCGAGAAAACAAATTTACACGTTTGTCATAGTTCAGATACGATTCTGAACACATAATTTTTTGCAACTAGCAAAATTCTGCTAGTTCTAACTTTATTCACTAGCAAAATTAAGGCAAATTGAAATTTCAACTAGCAATTTGCTTGCTTGCTAGCGTTAATTTCGAGCCCTGTATGTATATTGTCAGAAAATATTGTACGAATTTGAGAAACAGGTAGGAGGAAACCGAGCATTTGATTTCCTGTTTCGTATCGATTGGACAAAACAAATTTCAAACTGTGTTCCGATATTATGTTCATCCTGCAATGTCAAAAAGTCAAAAAAATGTGCCAAATTTTAATAAAGAGTGCGAAAGCATACGTCGTTCTACTCGTTTACCAGGGTGTCCTCTATCACGTCATCGCTTATCTTGTTGCCGTTTCTTACCATTCGCTCTATACGAATAAGACACCAGACAGGTTTTATCAGGACCATGACTATTTCACACTGAAGTTTATTTGACCTCTCAAGATTACACAATTGAAGGATAAAATGATTTTTGTATATTTTAATTGTATGAGATATATTTTTAAGGTTGAGGTAACATTACATCAAGTCAACTCTACATGTTTATCTTTCACATGTAAATACAAATATAAGGGAAGTGTTATGCAATTTTGTAGAATCTGAGAAAAATGTTTTACCATGCAGAGACGTGTATGTATCTGGATTGAGTCAGCAAATTTTATACAGTTCATAAACGTTTGAGAAAACCCAAGGGGCAATCAAGAATGGACAACCCAGAGACACTGGCAATATTGGGCACGTACAAGATTCAGGACCAAGAAAAACAAAACCAAAAAAAACAAAAAACAAAAAACAAAACAAAACCTTACACACACACCACAACACAGATAACCGAAAAGATGAGTAACAGGAACTCCACCAAAAACCAGCAGTGAACCCAGGTGTTCGTGAAGGGTAAGGAGTTCATGCCTCTTATATTCAAGACGTGTTACACATCACTATACGTAAACAAACACAAATAACATACTTAAGTCATAGCGTTAACAGCTGAGTTTTGTATAATAAACCGATCTGTCTTTCCTTCGGTCGGCATTTTATATAAATGATACGGAGAGAGAAAATAGATAGTGAATTGAGGGATTAACAGCTGAACACATAGACATTGTTCTTCCATTGTCATTTTGTAAAAGTAATTATATTCCACTAATATACTCGGCGCTTGTCAATTTATGTCTGATTTCGTTTCCTTTTGAAAAATCACAATAACGCCTATAAATTCCAACAATCCTCTACCAGATAAAACAACACATTAATGTTCGTCTTTGACATAAAATACAATGATCACGTATCTAGGAATGTGTTGTGGTTAGTGTGTGGTGTTTAAAGTGAGGATGACCTTTTGTAAAATGACTATCCCTCACACATTCAGACGGGTAAAAGGTATCGAGTACATTTAAAAAAAAATGCCCTTTTAGCATAGAGATAATTTTAATTTAAGGACGGAATATTCACTCTATATATGTAGCATGTATCCGATGTTAAAGGCATATTGTCTACCAAAATCGAAACTTTTTCCTACCTAAAATTATTGCCGTTTTCCGTACTGACCTTCATAAAATGAAGATTAAACACCGAATTATTGGCGAATACGCTACGAAACGTTTTTTCGATTTAAAAAAGCTGACCATCGTTACTGGAGGCTAATTAATTATGCACTGACCTGAGCGAGGCCAAATCTATTTTTATCTATAATTATGTCAGTAGCCCGGATGCTGCAGCATGTCGTGTTTGTTTACCTCGCAAATACGGCCGTTTTATGCTACTCATTGACAATATTTTGCTGTTGTTAGGTGCAAAATTACATATATTGAATAATATCTACCAAAAATGATCATAGGCATCATCATAAATTCATAAAATATGAAAAACGATTGAGAAAAGAAGGCAACATGCTCGGCTTACCTATCAAGCAAAATCTCTGCCACTTCAGCGTTGACACTCTTTCTCTTCCGACGTGTTGTTTATTGTTTCTAAACAGTGCGCATGCTCAAAACGGGTTCACATAGAAGGTCATATGAATAGAGGCGGGTTAAATTGAATTCTTGTCATCCTGGACAATAATTCCGATAACGATAGTTTTGGGTCTTTTTTTGTCAAAAAAAAAAGAAGAACACAAATCGTATCTTTTGCAGCATAACTGTTTAATGATAGCTTAAGCAAATCATTTATGGATAGTTAAATTGTTCAACAAAATCGTAGACAATATGCCTTTAACTGTTTTAAATCAGCTGTGATTGTGTCTCAGATTAAATGTTTTTCTCTAAAGCCCCCCATGTACTAGACAGAATTGGAAGTTTTATTGTGCAAATAATCTTGCCAATGCACTTACCCAATTTTCATTCAAATATAGAAAATAGCTGAATGTGTATTAAGTTATTTGTTGTCGAGAAGTCTTTATATATGAGACTTTTATAGCTCCATATGTCAAGTAAAATGTAGGCTAATTGGGAGAATTCAAAATAAAGTACAGGTAATATGTTTTTGCATTTACATTTTTTCTGCACCTGTTTAAGTAAATCTTGTTTATTAATTGGTTTTCGTGATCTGTAGTTTTGGTTTACGGTTTGATTAAATGAACACGACCCGTGAGAAGTGAGAGTCATGTCACTGTGGCTTCCTACACATGGTATAAAATATAGAGATCAACATCTAATATAGGATAAATACGTACGACCACGATATTGTGTGGTCGTATAGGTGTGAAACCACTAATTCATTTCTTTTACATTTTCTACTAAATTTGTGTTTTGTAGAGCCTGTTTCTAGATCTACATTTTTATTAACTACTGAGATATATTTATATACATGAATGCTGTGCAACAGGGATAATCTCAAAACATTGAATCATATCCTAACATCCCCCCTTTCATAGAAAATTGAACATTTTAAAGTTTACAATATTATAATTGAACAGAAAAAATTACTGTCCTTCAAGCAAGAGAAAATTACTAAATTGACCGAAATTCTGAGTTGAAGTTGAACTCCCCAAATTTGAATTGAATTAATTAAATGTCACTTTGTATGAAAGAAAAAAAAATCACTAATCTACGAAGCTAATTATTTACAGTCTAATCAAAACAATTTATAGTGCATTTCGAAGTCATTGAATTTGCTCGGTACTTTCATTGTCCTTGTACTTTTCCTTGTTAGAACGTCTGGTTTAGCTCTTAGTTTATGCGATGGTGAACTAACAATCTCTTTGTTTGTTTCAATAGTTGACTCATGAGTGTTTGATTGATCATCCTCAAATGCTGGTTCACGTAGGTCACTTTGAATTTGTTCCTTTGTCTTACGTAAGTCTCTGCGATTACGACGGTACAATGTCCCATTAACATCAACGATGTAAGATCTCGAATTTACATTGTCAATAGTCTCTCCCAATTTCCATTTTTCTGATCTGATTGTTGGTCTCACGCACACAACGTCTCCAATGTCTAATTTCGGAAGTTCCTTGGCGGTCTTGTCGTAGTAATATTTCGCTTTCTGTCTTTTGTGTTCTATTTTCTCTTTGACATTGTCGGCAACACGTGGTGTAAGATGTGATTTGGTTGTCGGCAACAGAGTTCTAGTTCTTCGCGACATTAGCCTTTGTACGGGACTACTATTCATGTCCACGGTCGGTGTATTTCTCCAGTCAAGAATAGCTTTCCACTTATCCTTTCCGTCTTGCTTTGCTTTCTTCAAGATTTTCTTAGCGATTGTAACGGCTGACTCTGCTTTTCCATTTGATTGACTGTAGTGTGGTGAGCTTGTAATATGTTCAAATTCCCACTCATTAGCGAAATGTTCAAATGACTTGCTATCGAACTGAGGACCATTGTCCGTGAGACAGATATTTGGTATTCCATGACGACTGAAATGCTTCTTCAAGCATTTAATAACGGTTTCTGAAGATGTAGAAGTTCGAAGTTCGTCCAATTTTGCAACTTTGCTCCACGGTAGATTTGGAATCGGATGTGTCATCAGCGGTTCTTTCTGGTGTTTAGCTTGATATTCGTTGCAGGTGCTACATTGTTGTATGTAGTCTTTAATTTCACTGTTCATATGAGGCCAGTAAAGTGTATCCCTAGCCTTTCGTAAACATGACTCGATTCCTAAGTGACTAGAATGAACCCTCGTCATCATTTCGTGTCGTAGCAATTTCGGTATGATGATACGATTTCCTTTGAACAAAACTCCATGTTGTGCACTAAGCTCGTCACGATATGGCCAATATTCCTTAATTGCTGTTGGTACACGGTCTTTTTCTTCTGGCCACCCATTTAGAATATTTGTCCTTAATGTTTGTAGCGATTCATCAGTTGTTGTGTGTTCCCTAACGGCTTGTAAGCTTTTGCCCGATATGTTGACAGAATCTGCAAAGTTTATGTTGTCAAGATCATCGAATACTCTCGTTTCATGCTGTATTTTAAAGATCTCATGTTGTGGCGTAACAGCTGTAATTTGTTTGTTCGGTAAAGCCACTCTAGATAGAAAGTCGGCAATGTGTAGGTCTCTTCCTTTTTTGTAGACGACATCAATGTTGTACTTTTGTAGTCTTAATAACATACGTTGTAGTCTCTTCGGCGCAGATAGTAGTGGTTTTTTTAAAGATGGCTTCGAGTGGTTTATGATCAGAATGAATTGTAATATTGTCTCTTCCGTAAATGTATTGGTCGAATCTTTCACAGGCAAATACGATAGCAAGACACTCTTTTTCAATTTGCGCATAACGTTGTTGAGTTTCTGTCATTGTTTTCGATGCATAACACACCGGCTGACCATTCTGGAGTAATGCTGCACCTAACCCTTTCTCGCTTGCGTCACACTGGATAGTTACTTCCTCACTGTACTTAAGAATTGGAAAATTTGTGACAAGTTCCTTGTTTTTCTGAAACGCGTCTTCTTGTTGTGACTGCCATGACCAGATGTTGTTTTGCTCGGTCACTAGACGTCGGAGAGGTTCAGATACCTCCGATATTTTCGGTAGAAACTTTGACAAGTAATTGACAAATCCAAGGTATCGTTGTACTGATTGTACATCGGTAGGTCTCGGCATATCTTGGATAGCTCTGATTTTCTCAGGGTCCGGTTTGAGTCCATCCTTCGTAAGCAGATGTCCAATGTAAGGCACCTCCTTGCATCTAAGATTAAGCTTGTTCTTGTTAAGCTTGAGATTTACTTTTCTAGCTCTATCCAGTAAGTTTCGAAGGTTTTCATCGTGGTCTTGCATGGCTTCTTCTTCTGTCTCCCCACTTCCGAAGACCAGAATATCATCGACGATTACATCGACTCCATTTAATCCACTTAATACTTCGTGTTGTCTCCTTTGAAACTCTTCTGGAGCTGTGTTGATACCAAATGGCACACAGAGCCATCTGTATCTTCCAAACGGTGTCCAAAACGTAGCGAGCATACTACTTTCTTTGTCAAGCTTAATTTGCCAAAATCCGTCTTTAGCATCGAGAACGGAGAACACTTTTGCCTTTGAGAGGCGCGGCAATATCTCATCAATTGTCGGCATTGGGTAATGCGAGCGTTTCAATGCTTTGTTGAGATCTTTAGGATCTAAGCATATCCTAAGTTTGTTTGGTTTCTTCACCACAACCATGCTGCTGATCCATTCCGTTGGTTCAGTTACTTTTGTAATTATGCCCATCTTTTCTAGGTCGCTTATTTTCTGTTTACTGTTTGTTTCATAGGGGCTGCTACCCTACGCGGCTGATGCTGTACGGGTTTTACGGACTTATCTATTTCAAGATGATATTCTCCTGGTAAGCATCCTAGGCCTGTGAATACGTCGTTGTATTCTCTCAGAATCTGCTCACGAGTCAGTGTTTTGTTACTGATCATATGCACTGAGTCATCAGTAAGCTTAATAATGTTCATCTTTTCACATGTTTCTGCTGAAAGTAACGGATGCTGCTCAACATCGACAATTTGAAATTCTAAGTCGTAGGTTTTCCCATTCCTTGTGCACGATATCTTTGCCTTTCCAATAGGCTCTAAATTTGACCCATCGTACAGTTTTAGCTTTGCGTTGCTCTTCTTCATTTTCGGATTCCCATTCTGGGCAATGATGCAAAGTTCACGGAAGCTCATGAGATTGCATGTTGATCCTGTGTCAATTTGACATTTTATATCGTTTTGGTACTTTCCCATTCTCATATTCAAGTGAATAAACCATTGCTTTCCTTTTGTTTTCACGGCTCCAATGCAGTGAGTAATCTGACAAACTGATTCATCAGTATACGAGTCAAATTCCTCGGTATATGAGTCATCGTCAACAAAATGTGCTCGTGGCTTCTGCTTTGCCCTGTAGTTAGATGTATGCGGTTTGCTTGCAAACTCTTGCAAAGTGATTCATCTTTCCGCATTTAGAACATTTTGTTGATATGCGGGGCATGCGGATTTCTCCCTGGCATGACTGCCTCCACAATATTTGCATTTCTGCCTATCGCTTCCTTGCTTTTGCTTAGTTTCATGCGTTTTCTTTTTTGCTCCTGTGCCTTGCCTTGCGCTGAAATGAACTTTGTCTTTCGACTCATCAGTTCCTATTTTCTTAAGTTGCTTCTCCGCTACTTCGCTAGATCTGCACATATTTATTGCTTTCTTTAGATCTAATTTTGGCTCTCGTAACATCCTCGCTCTTGCTTCGCTGTCCTTTGTACCAAGAACAATCCTATCTCTTATTAGCTCGTCGTTAAGAGTTCCGAAGTCACACGATTCTGCTAGTTGTCTTAATTTTGTGACGTATTGGTCTACGCCCTCTGTTGATTCCTGATCGGTTGTAATAAAAATGTATCTCTCGTAAATAACATTGACTTGCGGCTCAAAATGTTTCTTCATTGCTTCTAAGATAGTTTTAGTTTTTTTCTATCTTCTTCTGTAATATCTAAATGTTTATAAATTCTGAAGCATTCCTTTCCCATAATTGATAATAGCGATGCAACTCTTATCGTGTCATCTTTCTGATTCAATTGTGTTGCTATTTCGTAGTTCTCCCATTGTGATTGAAAAAAGTTCCAGTTTACTCTGAGATCGCCCCTTATTTCCATCTTATCAGGCACCGGAAAGTTACTGGTCGCCATTTTTAGATCATGTGATTAGTAATGCGTGTGTGGTCTTGTGAATAGTAAGCCTTGTCGGCTAAGTTAATGAGGTACGGTAAGGGTCTCTTATCGCTATGTTGCTGATATCACATAAAAGTTAATTAACGATGCAAATGTAGTGTGAACTGATTGAAAGTTAGTTCGCTGTGTTCTTTTCAATAAAAGAGTTAATAAAATATTCGTCCTACCACTCGTGAATGCTTAATAATCCACAGTTTATAAATCCTTTGTTCTCGTAATCCACGTTGTTTACACGTGTGCTATTTCTGTTCATTAAGTGCATTTAGGCTTACAAACGGGAATGTTCATCAACGTATTTCATCAGTTGGCTTACTAAATGTCACTGCTAAATAATTTTCGATTTTATACGCTTCAGAATGTCATATATATATGCATTTTGTCACATTTTGGTGTAGGCTCGCCACATCTGACACCATGTTTCTAGATCTACATTTTTATTAACTACTGAGATATATTTAGATACATGAATGCTGTGTAACAGGGATAATCTCAAAACATTGAATCATATCCTAACAGAGCCTACCTGGCTATTTTATCTTTATATTTTCTGAAACGTACATGATTCCTCTACGTTCAGTTAAAATAGCATGGGGTGTTTAAAGTCTTGCAGTGAAGTGCCAGGCCATGGAAAACACCTACTCTAAAAATAGCTCCGTCATCCCTCGGAAATTCAGTATTTATAGATCATGCATCAAATCTTCCATAGAGGTATTAAAATACAACTAAATCCATCAAATTTGGGCTCAAGATAATTCTTATATATTTAACTTCAATTATCAATTTTAATTATTCCATTCCATTCAATATTTTTCACAATACAACAAAGCGAAAGGAACTTGTTTCTTTAAAAGGGTCTACTTTTGTATATGTTCTAATCTCTGATTGATGAATTAGTTCACGATAGATGTTACACCCTCCTCACAGAATTTAGTACCGCATTGACTACTATTTTACCTATTTTGTTCCAGTATTGTTGTAAATACTGTTATAGTGACAGTCGGAATCTTTGGACCGTAATGAAAGCGGGAGGTTTGGCGCCGTAGAATCTGATTCAACCCACCATTTCTTTGGAAATGCCTGTACCAAGTCAGAGTCATTACGGTTTTCACAGTTTTCCAGTTGCTGACTGATTTTGTCTGTTTATATACTTATGAGTTTTTACTTTCCCTTTGGAAGATTGTTCGGAGTTCGGTAATTTTGTTATTACCCTTATTGACACCGTTATCTTTCAACAATTACTTTCTATGTTTTTGTTCCACTAAACGGCTTCATAATATTCTAAGAACATGATACTGCTATCATTTAGTTTGAAACTCTGAACCACATACCCCATCAGAGTAAGCTGACATAACTCTTCAATTAGATGGTTTTAGGAAATATTAAGGTAGAGACTGACACTAGTCACATGACTTTTAAGAATATTGAATAAAAATGTGGTAATAATTATTAATTATGTTTGCAGTATTTCTTACGAGGTATTTTGCTTTTTGAATTTTCTACATATGATTTGTACAAGTTCTCAAATTAAACTGAAATAGAAATTTAATACAGTAATTTCTTGGCAATAATACATTATATGTGTAAAATGGTATATGAAGCATTTCGTCAAGGGAGGTAACCGTGTCTCAAATGATATTAGAATATTATGAGTTTTGCATGTTTTTGTTAATATTGAAGTTTTTAATATTATGACCCCAGACTTTCCTTACACTTCTGAAAATGAAACAAAATGCAATTTTTAATGACAGGATTTATCGCTATTCAAGAATTTTGAGGAGAATTTATACATTTCATATACAATGCATTATAGAAGTTGAAGATTTAAATGCTTTATATCTTGAAAATTAGTCTGGTGACCTAAATTTTTTAATTAAATTCCTTAAAGTCTGCCACAAAAGCAATAATTCTGGCCAGTTTTAAGGTAATTCAATGACAAATTATTTTAGTATGAAATGTGGGTCCTTAATGAGTGCAAAATTAGCTCTAAAAATGTACTTTTCCTGCCCTGGAAAAATTGTAGACAGCTTAATTTGCTAATTATATCATCTAGAAAGGAAAGCTTTCCCTTAAAAACATCTTTGCCTGTTTTATTTTCATTTATTCAATGTCTTATTAAAAAAAGTGAAAAATGTGGACATTTTTCATCAAATTGACAAAAAAGGATGTATGTTAGGGTGTCTTTCTAAACCCCTAACTTTTTTTTTTTGCCTGGAAACATATCTTTAATTTTTAATGATATGTAGCATGGATATAAGTAATGTGATATATCTTCTTTTTTTATATTCATTGACACAATTTTTTTCTATTCCACCTTAAAATCAAATTTTGTTGGATTTCACCAAAGCCAGTTACTGGCTATATTGCCAAAAAAGGGTAGCCATTTTGAAAAAAAATGAAAAAATTATAAAAATTTATGTCTTAGATATTCCAAAATATTTATTTATCATATTATACTCAGATAATTAAAAAAAAATTATATGCTATTTTTTTTTGGTACCTTAATGACACGGAGAAGTGAAAAAAAAGACATTTTTTTGGACTTCAGAGAGGGGTAACTCTTTAAGGGAATATTTTTTAAAATAAGCCTGGAAACCTTAAGCGTTATGTTAGTTAAGTTCAAATAATCCCAATGGACATTTATATCTTGTTTCCTGATATGAGTGACACCGTTTCTTCTTTATAACACATATTTTTAATATCAATAAACCATGATTTGACAAACTATAGAGTAATACATATGTACAAATACTAGGGAGAGGGTTGTGATCCCATTAACCGGTTTTAATACCGCCACATTATTGTGCCTATTCCAAGCCAGAATCTGGATGTCCCACGTCATATGTTGTGGTATTTGTTTTATGTGAAATGACTTTAGGGAGAGGTGATATTTCGTTTTTGTTAATATTGACGGAATTGTTGACCATCACAGTTGAAGCTTTTTATCTATAAATGCAATAACCAATAATGAACAATACAAAGATGTAGTATTGAATACTGGAGTACATAGTTGTATTTCTTTGTTTAATGAATTTGCAACGCTTTATGTCTGATTTCTTTTTTTGGAAGAGAACAGTAATTTATATTTTTAATATTCCTACTACTATAGTCATACTTTGATATTTAGATCGTTCGATCTTGTTGAGATAAACGGGCAATCTAAAAAAATAATGAAATTCTTCACCGAATTCATTTTATTACAGTATGTGCAAATTCCGTTGTGTCTATTGGTGTTATTCCATCTGCCAATTTCAGTAGGAAAATTATGATTTGCTGTTCTAGATCTACATAACTCTACCACGTTTATATTTTCTATAAAGTCAACGTATACTTCAATACTACAATTTTCTTTAGATGAGCTGTAATATATATAGATTATAGCTTTGGATGCATTTCCATTTGCGAAGCGACTTTCATTTCGAATTGTTTGGACGTGATCTAGCCGCATAAAATGTTCACCATTTGTGATTGATATATTAATAGCATAAAGTATGAATTATTTTTGACAATTTTATCTCTTTTTCCAGACTGTATTTTAGCCGTAATCATATAATTCTACTTTTTATGCATAGTTTCAAAACATATCTCCCACGTTCACCATTTATCATATATGTGTATGTGGGTGTAGACTATTATAAGTGAAGCAGTAATTTACTGATGTTGTGAGTTCGAATCGCGATTAGGGCGAGGTGTACAAATTATGTAATAAAGTTTGTCAGTGACTTGCGACAGGTCGGTGGGTTTCTCCGGGTACACATGTTTCTTCCACCAATAAAATTGACTGCCACAATATAACTGAAATATTGTTGAAATTGGCGTTAAACACCATCAAACAAACAAACAAACAAACAAATAAACAAATTTCAAATGAACTTTTTCATTTATACTGTTATTACTGATACCTCATACCCCATGGCTGTAACACCATGATTTCTGCCCATTTTCAAGACTTGATTTAACTATTTAATAGCCATGTCAGGTATAGATTGCTTTGTCTTTTTAAATTTACCAGTTCTTGATAATTATATCCCTAAATAATTAAATCTATTGATAATATCTAGTTTTTCTCCATCTGATAAAAAGTGAAGAAGGGAAAATCAATGCCAGACTATTATTAGTATTCATTTTAAGTACCCGGACATAACAATAATCTTGGAATGAATCTGATGATTCTGTCATCAGTATATACATTTATAAAAGCTTCAGATATATATTTTAAGTTGTATTCCAATTTCAGTAGAGATAGTTTAAATCCATATACATTTTTGCCAAGTATGACTCTAGGTTATTCATGGACGATGCAAAAACAACGGTTGTTATTTTTCTCCTTGACGTACACTATTTTACAACAAAAAAAAATCTGACTTACATTCATTATAAGAAATTTTGTACCACTATCCTTATTTATTAAAAATTATATTATACATGTTGCCATTCATGTTATCTTGTGAATTTCTTGATTTAAAAAAAAAATAATTCCCTTTATAATGTTTCGATTTATCAGATCGATTTGGTTCTGAAATTCAGAACATTTTTTGTTGATTTCAGTTAAAAAAAATTCGGAATGTATGTGAAGATGGTTTTCAAAAACATTATCAAAAACTTACCGTGACACTAATATCTCACGTGCACAATGGGCGTCTGAATAAAAATAACTAAATGTCAAGTACAGAAAAAAAAATGAAAAATACATTTAATAAACATGCAGAACTAATACAATAATCCACTATGCTAGCATTTCTACATATAAATTTACTTTTATTTCTACAATAAACAAATTGTTTCCCCTTCAAAATTCTAAAAGTTTCTTTCGATAACGTTTTTTTTTTTCGTAGGATCATAGTTTTTCCTCTTTCATGGCATATTCAATTGGTCAAGGGTCATTGTATCGTTTTCTATCAATCTCGTTGCATCATTTCCGTGATTTTCTGTAGAAACAAAGAAGTCATCTTCGTCTGCCGTACGTCCGTTAAAGTCTCCAATTAGTGCTACATAATTGTTATTTATTGACAAATATACTCTCCAAAGGAGAAGTGTAAACTGTTTTCATGAGAGATATAGACAATGCCAAAAATAATATCTTAATCTAGATTTTCTAAGTGTAAGCAAATTTTAAACGTGAAAACGTATTTAGAATTTGTAGGTAATTGTTTTATTTTACTAGCAATTTTTTGTCTATTGTCTAATATGATATATCCATATATCTAGTCTTAGCGACAAGACTTCTATATTTTATATGAATTTCATACAATCCTAGCTTACTATATGTCAATATTGTCAGTTTTTTTTTTTTTTTACTAAACAGATTATTTAAGGGCCGTCGTGGTCGTGATCTTATGTAGTTGAAATTACAAACACCTGTGTAATCTGTGCTTATCAATACTGAAGTTGTGAGTTCAAACCCCGTTCATGGTGAGGTGTACTCGATACAACAGTATGTGATAACGTTTGTCAGTGACTTGGTAGTTTACTCCTGGTACTCCAGTTTCTTCCACCAATAAAACTGACCGCCAGATATAACTGAAATATTGTTGAAAGTGGCGTTGAACCCATAACCAAACCAAACCTACTAAACAGATTATGTCATTTTCCTTATCGTGTGTTGTAACTGTAAATAGTTACATTTCTTGACCTAGCAACAGTTATTAGTTCCAGCAGATTTGTTGTAGAACGTATTTCTTTAGAGATATGAGAGCTGTTGTTCGATTGGTCGGTTTATTGAAATGACTGGCATATGATTGGACGGTCAAAGATGAATACAAAGTTAACTGACATGACTCTGTGTGGGATGTCATTAGATGTTAGTTTATCCACAAAAATGGGAAAAACTAAACAAAGGTTATTTTGAATTCTAATTGTTAGAGGAAACCATATACTATAATATCGGACGCCATATTACACCCCCATGTAGTACATGAAACCGTATAACACCCCCATGTAGTACAGGAAACCGTATAACACCTCCATGTAGTACAGGAAACCGTATAACACCTCCATGTAGTACAGGAAACCGTATAACACCTCCATGTCGTACAGGAAACCGTATAACACCCCCATGTAGTACAGGAAACCGTATAACACC
>MJUT01000045.1:403974-414807 GCA_002080005.1 Gigantidas platifrons
ATACAATGTTAGAAGTTACACAATCACGGTTGTGGTAATAAGATGTTAGAAGTTACACAATCACGGTTGTGGTAATACAATGTTAGAAGTTACACAATCACGGTTGTGGTAATAAGATGTAAAAGTCATTAAAGCTGTCACAAGTAAACCTTGCTATTCTACGCTAAACAAACAGCAGTACGAACCCTTAAGAGATCCACGGTGCTCTTCATTTTTACATTTTTAGCAATTTTATATAGGAATATATACAAACTGTTCAGACATGACCACAAGATATACATACTAAAGTTAATACGTCAAATGTATTAATTACTTCTCTGTGTTACATTGTAAGTTGATACTTGAGTACACAAATAGTAGAAACTGCCATGTGTATTGTCGTCTATGACTTCAAGGATTCACTTTTTATTTCTGACGTAAATGACAGATCTAATTACTTTATGTCCAGTAACTTACTATGTAGGTTGTTGTGGGTGTTCAGAATCATGACTAAATTTTATTGAAACCATTTTATTTTCGTGAGCAATGGTTTAGTTTTAGAACAAATAAGTTTAGAATTTGACGCTATCCATGGCTTCGTTTGTTATTTCAGACATATTTTGTCTTTCAGACAAATCAACTTTTAAATTAGATTGACTTTTGACAACATTTAACAGAACATAATGGGATTTAACAATTCAAAACTTCATTGATGACATTTATAAAAGAGAAATCAAATCAGCATTTTCTATTCACTTATACAGTGCATTACGTGGATTTAAACAAATATTTTATTTTAAGCACAATTTTATTTCAGTTCCCCAGTCCTAATGTCTAGTTCATCTTACGTCTTCCGCCCACCCCATACGTAAGAGGAGAAACCAATTCATTTAAAACAAATGGGGGATACACAATTATCCATATTTCCCGTATCACTCGATTATAATGTTTTACTGAATCAAAATAAAAAAAATAAAATGGATGAACATACTGGACAACTCATAATTTAGCCTTTATTGAGTAGGTTATCTACTCTTAAAATCAATTTGAGTTTAAATAGATTTAAAATCATTTAAATTTAAAAGTATTTAATAAATTTGTACAGTTGTAGTACGTTGAGGTTGAGTAGTTATATGGATATATATTAAAACAAAAACAACACAAACAAACAAGAAAAACAAAACAGTAATTCTAAACAAGAAAAACAAAACAGTAATTCTAAACAAGAAAAACAAAACAGTAATTCTAAACAAGAAAAACAAAACAGTAATTCTAAACAAGAAAAACAATACAGTAATTCTAAACAAGAAAAACAAAACAGTAATTCTAAACAAGAAAAACAAAACAGTAATTCTAAACAAGAACGGGGAAATGTTGCTATTACTTTGCAATAAATTGTGTTTGTTACAAATAAGGAAGCAACAGAACCAAGAGTTCCTGTTGATAATGTTGAAGTCATCACTTACGGTCGCCATTATGTCTTAGTTAACCGTTTATGAATGTTTCTGTAATAATTGAGAGCGGATGTGTTCCTCTTGATGGAGTCAAAACCAGGTCGTTTTCGTATTGATGATTTTCTTCTACTTCCATCAGATTTGTAACATTAGTATTACATACTTTTCTAATACAGTCAATTTGTGAAAGATCCGGAACAAATTGCAAAAGAACAAAAAGTGACATATTATCTTTATATATACATGTTTAAAGAAATATAAAAAGTCGCCACAAAAATAATAAAGGGAAACGCATGCGTTTAATCACAATACATTATTGATTTGACCGTGAAAACTATTGACGGCCATTGCGATCCGTATGATATTATAAAGTATGAAATCGTCTTGGGTACTGCAGACAATGAATATAATTAAACATATGGTTATTGAAAATTATTCATGAAATGTTAATTATACATTAATATAAAGAAAATTCAGCATATTACAGTCGAAATGTGATATAATAAATGCACCAGAAATATACAACTTTCCCATTTTACCGGACGGAAAGCAGGCGATTTGTTACGGACCGACATATTTTGATAAAACGTCCCTTAAACATGATTATTTCACAAAATAAACATTATGTCGCTCTAAATTTGAAATATAAGCAACCATAGCACATATTTTCACTATATATAAACAAAATTCACTGCTGCTATTTTAATGATGTTCTCGTTACTCAGTGTTTAGTTTCTGGTTAATGTTTTGGATCATTGTTTGTATTTTACTCCTCTTGGCCATTGTCTTTGTATTGTCTATAACTATTCTATTTTACCTCCTCTGATTATCCCTTTGGTATATTCAGACTTGACCTATACGAATTCATATTATCAACTACGGGATATGTAGTGCGAACTAATTCCATCATAACTGATCCATGAAGATATTAACAAATACAATTTCTTTCTTTGAATTTAAGTGAGAATAATCAAAGAAAAATCCAAGCGAAATTCTTTAAGGAAAAGTGTCCATTTTGGTGTCAGCTAGATCATATTTGAGTGAGAACATGCAGATGATGATACTATTAAATTATGATAAAAAAAAACACTACATCTGTGATTTTTATCTGACAGATAACTGTTATCAGAAAGATGATTAAAACAAGTAATTTTACATTCACTGTCATGGTTATGCCTGACACCATGTCAAACTGTAAAATACCAACAAGAAACACATTGCTTTTCTTAAGATATGCATAGGAATAATTGAAATTTTAAACCAATTTGAAATATTGACATTAATTAATATGGATTGACTGAAGACACCATATCTAAAAATATGAAGATTGAATGAGCTTGGGTATGATATAGTCTTTGGTAAACATAAACAGCTATAAGTAATCATCATGCACCTTAAAAACGAGGACACTTGCAAATCCCACGCTACACAAAAGTCTAACGCCATATTTTCCGGTTTGTGGCTATCGCTAACTGTCACTATTGTTATCCACTACACTTTTAATATCACTTAGCTAATGTGCAGCCAATTGTCACACAGCTGCTGGAAACCAATGCTATGCATTGTACATGTGTTTTTATTATGGTACATACGGATAATGACTGTAGTTACTTCAACAGACACGATTTGTAACGATATATGTACTAATATCGTAATGTATATGACAATGTTATACAGATTCGCACGTGACATTTCTCATATTGGTCAGATTGACATTATCATCATGAGGAATTAGACAATGGCTGAATAAGCTCGGACTGTTACTACAGCTAAACAATACCATGATTGAAGGAAAGAGAACCAATTGTCATTATGCTTCCATCAGTATTTGTTTTTACGTTTTTCACCCAAAAACGTTGCTCAACCAGTTATAGTATGGACAGCATTTTACCCACGTGCATGACCGTATTATTTCAATAAGAGAGGACGTTTAGGTTCACAAAACTAGTTTAACCACACCACTTATACTTGAATTGCCTGTAACAAGCCGGGATGGTGAGCGGTCATTTTTCCTCTGTTACTACAACTGTCCTAATATATTTTTGAACTGTTCGGACGGTGTGATATTTTGTTTTTCATAATATTAGACAAAGTTTATATTGAATGTCACCCTGTCATCTAAAGTAGACTTACAAGTCAAATAACACGATTGTTCTTTGAGATCAGTAGACGTTGCATAAGTTGTGCGTGACAATTCCCAAGTTGCGGAAAGTTAGATCAGACAAATTCCAATCAATTGTTTTCCATTTCCGTTAGGACTTTATAACTTGTGTCCTTTAATTACTTGTCATTCCGGTCTTTCTTGTTGTCACAATTAGTGTTTGTCAAAGATGGGGTCGAGTACTAGAATCGGTTTATCTGTCATGTTTGACAAATACCTTTCGTTATTATATAGGAAATTTAATACTCAAAAGAAATTTAGCAATGACTTTGTTCTTTTATGCAGTAGTTGTTGTTATGGCATGTAATGATAGTCATACTAATTGTTATAAGCTCTACTGGACCAAGGATATCCTTGGAAGGTGTTTTCATCATTTAGTGTCCGTCTCCGTGGTTTGCTAGCTTTTTTCACTCTATTTCCCTGAAATCACCGGAGCAAATGGAACAATACTTGGTATAAATGTTTCTTTGATGGTGCATAGCTTTTTTGTGAATTTAAGTTCGTTTGGAAAGTCAACATTCCTTAACAGAAAATGGGATATACATTGCAGAAAATGGGATATACATTACTGCAAATGGGGTAAGCATTACTGAAAATGAGGATATACATTACATAAAAAGGCGATACACATTACAGAAAATGGAATATACATTACAGAAAATGGAAATGTACATTACAGAAAATGGAATATACATTACAGAAAATAGAAATATACATTACAGAAATGGAGATATATGTTACAGAAAATGGAATGTACATTACAGAAAATGGAATATACATTACAGAAAATAGAAATATACATTACAGAAAATGGAGATATACATTACAGAAAATGGAATATACATAGCAGAAACTGGAAATGTACATTACAGAAAATGGAATATGCATAACAGAAAATGGGATATACATGGAATATACATTACAGAAAATGGAATATACATAGCAGAAACTGGAAATGTACATTGCAGTAAATGGAATATACATTACAGAAAATAGAATATACATTACAGAAAATGGAATATACATTACAGAAAATGGAATATACATAACAGAAAATGGGATATACATGGAATATGCATTACAGAAAATGGAATATACATTACAGAAAATGGAATATGCATAACAAAAATGGGATATACATTACAGAAAATGGAAAATGTACATTGCAGAAAATGGAGATATACATTACAGAAAATGGAAAATGTACATTACAGAAAATCAAGATGCACAGTACATAAAATGGAGATATACATTTGATGAAATAAAATATTGCATTTGTCCATAAATCCTCTTGTTGCTTTTGTTGTTAATTTTAAGCTTATCGGGGATTATATAAATGGCACAAAGAGCAATTAAACTGGAAAATCGTGTATATAAAACCCTACTGAAATATTAGTTTGGATATCTATAATGTGTGAGCCATCTGTTATGGTATCGTCCATAATACATTTGATATCAACGTTTTTATTCAACCAGTCTGTAAACTAAATGAACGATTGAAGGCTGTTTAAAGTCGAGCGTAGAATTGTACTTGATGAAGGGTTTCCGATCATTGTCTTAAAGGTTTATATCTTCAACTGTCTTAAAGGTTTATATCTATCATTGTCTTAAAGGTTTATATCTTCAACTGTCTTGATATAATAGTTAGCTCTAGATCAATATATAGCGGTGGAGTGTGATTTTGTGGTTTTTTTAATGTTGATTACGCAACACATGACGTTTTTAATTATTTCCGATCATTATCTTAAGTTCAATACAGATATATTCCACTTTACTGAAAAGAGATACAATTAGAGTTAAACTACCTTTTGTTGGTTTGACCTATAAGATAAGATAAGAAAATTTTATTTTGATTCGGCATGTATATAACATAATAACATAAGCTCTACAGAGCTTTTTACCGAATATAAAAACAGAATACATCAATATTAAAACAAGAAAACAGCATACAGCATAAAAATATACACATCAATGATAAAACATGCGAAGCAAATAAAATAAAATACTGTATATACAATGTAGATGCCGGCCGGGGCCCAGGTGGCAATACCTCGCTGGGTCGCCACCGGCATCTACATGCAGCATGACATAATAAAGCAGAAAATTAAGCATGTTTGGATAAAAAATTGACAAGCCCTAAAACAAAGCAATATATATCTAAAAGCTATATGCAAATAAAAAGAGCAAACCAGTAGCAGAATATTATCATCTACATGCAGAACAGCAACATTTAGTACCATTCCAGGACTGCATTAAGCTCTTAAATTGAGAAAAACTGTTTTCAGTCCTGAAATGGTCTGGGAGGCTGTTCCACAATGTAGCAGCAGCAAATTTAAATGTTTTTTTGCCATACCTTGATGTTCTGACCTGTGGAATGTCCAGGATATTGTTGTATCTAAAATAATATTTTGAATTTCGTAAATGCACAAGATTATGGAGACATGATGGCGACAGTTTATTCATAATCTTAAATGTTTCCAGGGCCATAGTTCTCATTCTACGAATCTGCAAGGAAGGCACCTTTGCTTTTTTCAATAAATTATCATAGGAGCTATTGTAATCCTCATACACAAAACAAAGTGCTCTTTCTTGCACTTTTTCTATCTTTTTGGAATTTTTCTCGGTACAAAAATGCCAGGCCAAAGGGCAAAAGTTAAAATTACTAAGAATAAAAGTATGGAAAATTGTAAGTTTGTTTAATCTGTTCAAATAGGGGCCTAAACGTTTGAGAATGTTCAGCTGTTGAGATGCCTTCCTGCAGATTGTACTTATATGTGTGTCAAAATTTAGTTGATAATCGATCTCAATGCCAAGTAATTTAACACTGTCTTCACATGTTAGTTCAAAATTTTGTATATTTATAGTTGGACGTTTTTCATAGGTTTTCTTCCCCACTGCCAAAACTTGAAATTTATCAGGATTAGCCTGCATTTTGTTAATTTTGAACCATTCAATGAGCTGATTTGAGTCAGACTCTAGAGTAGAAATAAGTAGATCAAAATCGGGACTGCCAAAGGAAAGGGTATTATCGTCTGCATAATTATACAGAGAACTGTCTTTAATGAATAAAAATATATCGTTTAAGAAGACATTGAATAAGAGGGGTCCAAGTATAGATCCTTGCGGAACCCCTTTATGAATGTCAGCCCAGTTGCTCAGAACACTATTGACCTTTATTTGTTGTTTTCTGTTTGATAAGTATGATTTTAGTAACGAGACCGAATGATCTGAAACTCCATAAGCTGACAATTTGTCTAGCAGTATGGCATGTGGTAGGCAATCAAAGGCCTTTGAAAGGTCCATCAGAACTGCTGCTATATAATAATTTTTGTCTAAGGCTTCACGCCAATCTTCTATAAGTCTGAGCAACGTGGTCTGGCAACCATGTCCACGTCGGAATGCACACAAAAAAGGGTTAAATATTGAGTCGAAAAAATCAGATAATTGTGTTTCAAATACCTTTTCAAAAATTTTAGAAAAAACAGGAAGGACACTCACAGGTCTATAATTTGTTTTACTTAATGGGTCATTTTTCTTGTGTAATGGTGTTACCTGAGCTTTTTTAAGAGAATCAGGAAATACACCAGTGTCAATAGACAAGTTTATCAATGATGTTAACTGGTTGGATACTATTGGTTTACACTGTTTGATAACTTTGGCTGGAATGTTATCAAACCCAGAGGCTTTTTTTATATTTACTTTACCTATAATTTTTTCAATTTTATCAGATGTTATATGCTGGAATTCAAAATTTTTCTCCACATCCACATGATTTTTAATTTCCACTAAACTAGGGTGAGTAGCAGGGTCATATACAATGTTTTCCCCAATTTTATCAGCAACTGTAGAGAAGAAAGTATTAAACTTTTCAGAAACTTCACATGTATCATTTAAAATTGTATTGTCTTCACACAGAATTATTTTTTCATATGTGTTGTCCATAAATGAATACAATTACATGCTAACTCTGTTTATTTCAAAATTGGTTGAAAAGATATATGACTCCTTATAGTGCAGTCATTAAAGACCCTTGATAATACCCATAGGATGTGCACATTTATGTATTGTTGTAGTGCAGTCATTAGAGACCATTGATAATACCCATAGGATGTGCACAGTTATGTATTGTTGACTTTTATATTTTGTTTACTTGTAATAAATTGTAAAAATAGTTTATTAAACAATAAAATATTTTATTTTATTTGGTATAGAAAAAAAATGATGTTCAATGGCTACTGATCAATATCTTATGTGCAGTATTTTTGAAGTCGAAATTTACAAATGCGGAGTTTGCGAGATACAAGTTAGATTAGGGTATTTGGTCATACTGCAAATCTATATACATGTACTTACATTTCATTGAATTTAGCAATTAAATATGCTTCAGTAGAATATAATACAAGATCAAAATAATTTGTCATTCCCGATAGGCCTATATGCCAAAAAATATTTTAATGGTGTACATATACATCATCCCGAATTTCAAACATTCGTACACTATGGACAAGGACATTATCTCATCAACTGTAGACAAGTGAAAACACAAAGTAAGATCCAAGCCACACAATGTTAATTACACGCATATAGGGATCACATTTTCGTGAGAAACTCAACTTTTAGCTGAAATGAACACGCATCTTTAACCAGCTAGATTATTTAACATGTAATATACAATACGGAAAAACCAGATCTGTGGTGTTATGGTTATCGTGCTCGCCTCGAGTGTAGTAGATCGTGGGTTCGAGCCCCGATCGGGTCAAACCAAAGACTATAAATTTGGTGTCTGTTGCTTCTCCGCTAAACTCGCTGCATTTAAGGAAAAAGAGCAAAGACTGGTTGGCTCGGAATCAGGATAATGTGTCAAAGTGGGGGCGTTATGTCTATCCGCGGACTGTTATTTCAGTGATTTAGCACTATAAACATTCAACTAAGCGTGTTGTTCTAGTACAAAGTGGACCTCATCATCATCTCACTGCAAATTAACTTGTTATCGCCATGATGTAGCTGAAAATTGCTGAGTTGGCGTTAAACAATAATCACTCTCTTACAATACGGAAACCCCAATGTTCTTCCGCATTCTCACAACACTATACTAACGTAAAAGTAGAGAAATACTACATTTTAAAACTGACGGTTATACATCAAACAAGATTTTCATCCCCGGTAAACAAGTAGTAATAAATCAGATTTGATAGTGTTACAACGGATATTAAAAGCTTATAACACAGATTTATGAAAACAATATCCCTCCTTGAAAATAATTTATTACTTCTGAGATTGTTTTTGTCTCGCTGTCTTTGATGAATTGAGTGAAATTGACCAAAAAGATAGCGATTACATGTTAATCAATAATCGTCTATATAGATAGTTAGCATGTTGTCATATTTAGTATCTGGCTTAGTATTTTAGTAGGACCATATGACCTTTTGTCGTCCCATCTCCTCAGAAATTACTGGACATAATGAAAACAACTTAAACCGGGATGATACTTTGGTTAACCATATCAATTTTTTTAATTTTAATGCATATTCTGCATTCACCATGGCTAATCAGTAAGACAATTTGATTTCCCACGCTTCAATGCTATTCTGTTCACAAACCATGTTATAATTTAAGATGGCTTATCCAAATTTGTTTGGTTTTATTCATTTCGATGTTAATTTTTTTTTCAAAACTAAGATTCAGACATAAAATGTACTAAATTGATTAGGTAAATACATACAGTTCACAGATAAAATCACTCCATTGTCTATTGCCAAGAGTAAACTAAGTTAAGTATCTCACTTATGTTGTCCATCGTAATGAATTTATTATTTTCGGTTACACAATATGACTTGTTATCAAGTTTTGAGTGCGAGCAAAACCGGCTTGGTTTTCACAAGGACAAAAACACCATTTTTGTCGCCATATCTGCAGCAATAAGCAATGTAAGGCTTTGAAATGTTCATTATTATTTGGGGTGGTGTTTGGGTTTATGGTGTTTAACGCCACTTTCAGCAATATTGAAGTTATTACGTGGGGGTCAGTTTTACTCGTGGGGGAAATCGTGAGTACCCGGAGAAAACCACCGAGCTGTCGCAAGTCACTGACAAATTTATCACATAATGTTGTATTGAGTGCACCTCGCCATGATTCGAACTCATAAGTTTAGTGGTAATACGCACTGATTGCATGGATAGTTATAAATCCAACTACCATACGGTCACGGTCACGACGCGCCCCCCCCCCATTATTATTTGTATTTACATTCTTCATCGTTGAACCGTATAAACTTTAAAACTAACTAGAAATATGAATGAGATATTATCTTCTATCTACGTCTGTCATATGTGTACATCATTTGTTCATACTGTCTGAACCATTTTAAAGTAGACTTGGTAGGTTGCTTTGATCTTTTGTTGATCCTCTACAAATATAACGTCTAGCCTTATTCCAAGATGACCACCAGTGTTTGTAATAGGGACAATTTAAAAAAGATAGAGAAATAACAGAACTGCTTGAACGTAAACTGTACGCTAATGATCATTGGATTGTTTTTAAAAGGTTCAGTATTTTATTACAGTGGAAAAGCCGAGATTACGGCAACATCTGAGCATAGAGTTTAACGTGAAAAATGTTGAAGATAAATACTAAAATGATTGAATATAAGTTGTACATGGTTCTGTGTGTGTTGGTAGCCACCATCGAGTTCAAGGAATAATGTAATGGACCATTCTAATAAAAAAATATATAATTTACAAATATAACAATAAACTGACTATTGTTAAAAAGAAAAGTAATACAGATTGAGATAACAGTTTTGACGATTTTCATTATGATCATTGTAGTGTAAATAATAGACAATTTGTTTATACACATGTCTGTTGCTTTGACCAAACTTTGTAAAATGTTTACAAAACCTTCGTAGTAATGGAGGTACGTACGCTGCCTTTTGGTTTAAAGAAAAGATTTCCATTATGCCATTATAATGGGACTTTGTTAATGAATAAAATATGTTGTCCACGTTTCGTAAGATAACATCTGTTTGATTTAACCAAATCTGAGGGACTACTTATATAAAGTAAAGATTATTCATTGTAAGCTGTCTGTCAATTTTTACGATTTTCACCTTTTTCCGTTTCAGTGTTGTATACTTTGTTAAAATTTTCACTTTTCAGATTTTACATCTACACAGTAATGGGGAATGGGGCGTGTAATACATTAATGCCACATTACATCTACACAGTAATGGAGAATGGG
>MJUT01000045.1:422507-449846 GCA_002080005.1 Gigantidas platifrons
CATGTACCTTGTAAGCGCAACTCCTCCTAAACGGCTTATTGGATTTTTATGAAACTTTACACGCTTGTAGTACACTACCTGCAGATGTGCATGAAGGAGTATGGTTGCTGTCCAAAATTTAAAAGGGGAGATAATTCAACTTATACTTTCACGAAAAGGGAGGGGGCCATGTACCTTGTAAGCGCAACTCCTCCTAAACGGCTGATTGGATTTTTATGAAACTTCACACACTTGTAGTACACTACCTGCAGATGTGCATGAAGGAATATGGTTGCTGTTCAAAATTAAAAAAGGGGAGATAAATCAACTTATACTTTCACGAAAAGGGGGGGGTGGCATGTACCTTGTAAGTGCAACTCCTACTAAGCTGCGAATCCGGGTCCGTTCGCCCTAATTCCCGTTCGCCCTATTACCTGTTCGCCCTGATACCTGTTCGCCCTGGGTCCGTTCGCCCTAAAGGTGGGTCCGTTCGCCCTAAAAGTGGGTCCGTTCGCCCTAATAATTATAATTATGTAGGGTATTAAAAATAATAGAAAAATAAGTGATATTTAATTGCTTATGGATAATAAATTGAGAAATTATAAATATGCGGCATGCTAAAGTGTACAGTCAATGGACATAGGTATTCGTCACTCGAATTTTTGGGGCTTAAAAAAATCGCAAGTAATATAGCCTCAAACGCAGAGCTACATTGTAGGTCGTTTCCCATTATCGCCGGTCAGAGAGTCATCTTTTTACTTGTTGAAATAATTAAATATATGATGATTTTATCGAATAAATCTATCTATCTATCTATAAATTTCAATTAAGTATTTCAAATAGTATACGTAATAATTGCTTGAAAATAACTTTAATTAATTTCCATATTTTTCACATATCATTACTTCTATAATCTAAATTAAAATATCCATTATGTTCTTTAAACTACGTTTTAATAATCAGGGCGAACGGACCCACTTGTAGGGCGAATGGACCCAGGGCGAACGGACCCAGGGCGAACGTGTAGTTAGGGCGAACGGACCCGATACCCTAAGCTGCATGCGGGGGGTATCACTCAGTGAGTTCACTTACAGTTCTAGTTTCATATTAATATCACTATGTGGTAAGAGATATGGATAAATGTACAGATACAAAAAATTTCTTATCTCAAACCCTCGTGTCGTTTTAAATAAACCTTTACCATTCAGTAAAAATATGAGAAAGTGTTAATTATGATAATGATCAGATATAAACTGTTGTTCTTGCAACATTTTATTTATTTTCTTTTTAGATTGAAGAGCTAAGTATACTGCTGGATAAATGTACAGACAGAAATATTGTGTTGGCCTTGGCGTGTTGTAATGCTATTACTGACATGGTACAGCTTGGTATTACAGACTATGAATTTACTATGAGGAGTCTGCTGAATATGGTACCATCAGCAAAGTAAGTACCTAAAAAGCAGATAATAATATACAAATTAAACCACTTACAGTAATAAAAGATATTTAATTAGGAACATCTGACAAGCGTGTGACTTTATTAATTATATTACAGGCCTCAATACAGGGTAAAGCTGTTTTATTATTACATCAGATACCACGTATGTCTGTATCGATATTCGTAAGCGGTCAGCGACCCAAAGCCCCCAGATATATAAATGGTACATAAATTCTTATCTAAAAGTACCATTTCTCTAAAAGAGATTCCCGCTAGTTGTGCAATCGAATGAAATACATAACTCTTACTTTATTATTTGTCGTCAATAAGTCAGTAACCATAGCGTGTATTGCAGTTGATAGGCAATTTGTAGCAGCTCATTTTGAGCAATAGCTTATAATGAGTTGATGGTGACCAGTTTATAATGAGTTATTGGTGACCAGTTACACGACAGACTATTCCGACCCTATCCATTATACCTCTAGTTGCTGTGGCAATCTAAGCTTCCATCCATAGGCATTGTATCCAAATGTAACCATATAACTTACATAATTTATTGTTTGTATTTTGTAATCTTGAATACATAAAAGTGAAATACTTCCCAGTAGACTTTAAACAACAATCAATCAATCGACATAAAGTAATTGATACGCCAACTTTAGATACATGAAAAGAGCAGCAGAGCTTCCTAAAACGTTAAAACCCAGCGATCTATCCAACTGAATGTGTCCCTGTATGAGGGTATTAACAGGACTAAATCCTGAACAGATATCTGTAAATGTCATGTCAGTAATAAAGCTTACCGGTAATTAGTTATAATATTGTTCATATAATTTACAAATGCAACAAAGCATCGGCTACTGTTTTAACTATTGTCATCAATGAAAACAAATAACTTTTTCTTAGCAGATATAATTTTTCTATTAACCTACAATAACTCAGTTAACTCATTTGTTTGTTTTACTCCAGGCTGTACATTGGATTCTAAATTGATGTATATTCAATGCGTTTAACATTCAATTAATTATATAACTTGATAACTGTCTCTTATATTATACTTACAATCTTGTGTATTTACTAGAGCGACCAAATTGTGCGAAATCTTGGAATAAATATGTCTCGACTCTGTAATGAAATATATATTGTTCATTATTTGAAGCTAACGGTTTGTCACCTATTTTAATCACCCCGACCAAAATAATACTATCTATATACTGGCTAAATAAAATATTCTCAAATCAAGTAAAAGTTTGTAATATTGTAATAAGTTCATTCAAAGTAGGTTTTAATTGTAGATTAAATATTTCAGCAATCCATCACCACAATTGTAAACAAACTTAATTGGATTTTATTTTTGAACGAGTTAAGCGAGCGCAAAAATGGTGATTTATCATTGTATGGTGCTATCAGCGTCGTGAGCGTCTTAACCGTATCTGTGGTGAAATGGTTAGCGATGTCTCATCGACTGAGACAGTACAAGGGTTCGATACTTGGTGGGGTCAAGCAAGACTATAAAAATTGTATTTTCTGTTTATTTTTCTCATCATCTCATCTGAAATGTAACTTGTTGTTGCCATGATATAGCTGACAAAGTGTTCATGTGGCGTTAAACCACAATCACTCACATTTGTTGACAGGTCGTCTCCATTTATTTATAAACTCAGTATTTGTATAAACTTGTTCGAGAATTTAGAAAATGTAGTATTGAAACAAACTCTCATCCTGTTCATTTCGTAGGTCCCAAAACTTAGTTTGAAATTAATTTGATGTGGCCGAAAATATATAATACATTGTATATCTAAAGAAAATGAGTGTTGGGAAGGTTCTATAGACTTTACTTCTGTTTGTCTATTTCAGGAATATAAATGGTATTATTCATGCAGTGACATCAATGTTAAAACTACAGCTAGCAGTGTCCATAAGTGCTAAACAAGAATATGTATGTCCATACTCACTAAGGTAAACATTTTCTAAGAAAATCTATTTACGGAGATTATATGTGTGGAGAATTGTTAATATCTATATAGTATTTACAGCCGATTGTACGAATCTGTGCCAAGAAACCTTTTACATTTTATCATGTTTTGATTGAGAACCAGAATCCCTTATTATATTGTAAAAATTAAATAAGTGATTAATTTTTATGGCATGTTTATAAAGACCAAATGCCATCATGTTCTCTCATTTATCTCCTAATTAGTGAACTCTTTGTTGAGGAATATAATGATAAGTTTGATGAAGAACTACACGTGTTTTGGCGTTTGATTTATGATGATCACTGAAGACTTATTTTAACTGACAGCCATAAAATAACTATTACTTTTTTTGTTTACTTTTATCCAAGTTTTGGATGGGTTGTTTTTATTACAGTTATTTATTGCTATATTTCTTACATTATTTCATACAATAATATCCGGAGGAAGTAGGAAATAGAACATTTTCAATAGCAATCTTTAGGATATTCCCATTGAAGTTGAAGGGATCAGTCGACGTATGTAATTAATTTACATAGACAAGAAACTGGAGCCATCAACCAAGGAATGTTTATATGATTTAAAATAGAAAGGGAAGGACTAATGTATAAGTTGACAGGATAGATAGAAGGGATGAGCATGTCTTTTTATGGAAAGGAAATGATATTCCTACAAATTGGAGTTTCCAGCCGAAGGATGTCATGGCTATATAAAAAGGCGAGTGTATGATGGAGATATCATTCGAAGGCTGACTTGACTGAACATAGACACGGAAGGGAATTTCTGTGAGAATTATGCCCTAGTTTCTGTGCTGTGGGGTACAACCTAGTTAAAACGAATCAAATACACAGTTATACTTTAGGGCGGGACTTAAATGGTGGCTCGGATTTGGAGAATGCTTTGTACCTTCTCAAGTAAAGGACAACTTGCAGCAGTTCGCAATGAGAAACAGTTTGTTAGCCGAGGTCATTAGCGGACCATTGTAAGACAATATGTTAGCAGTGGTCATTAGCGGACCAATGGAAGACTATATATTAGCAGTGGTCATTAGCGGACCAATGGAAGACTATATTTTCCTATCCTATATATTGTTCTTTTATATAGTGGCCCAGAATACAGTCAAACGTCCATCCATAGCCACTCTTTTATCTTTTATATAGTGGCCCAGAATACAGTCAAACGTCCATCCACAGCCACCCTTTTATCTTTTATATAGTGGTCCAACATACAGTCAAACGTCCATCTACAGCCACCCTTTTATCTTTTATATAGTGGTCCAGAATATAGTCAAACGTCCATCCACAGCCACCCTTTTATCTTTTATTTAGTGGCCCAGAATACAGTCAAACGTCCATCCAGAGCCACCGTTTTATCTTTTATATAGTGGTCCAGAATACAGTCAAACGTCCATCCACAGCCACCCTTTTATCTTTTATATAGTGGCCCAGAATACAGTCAAACGTCCATCCACAGTCACCCTTTTATCTTTTATATAGTGGCCCAGAATACAGTCAAACGTGCATCCACAGCCACCCTTTTATGTTTTATATAGTGGCCCAGAATACAGTCAAACGTCCATCCACAGCCACCCTTTTATCTTTTATATAGAGACCCAGCATACAGTCAAACGCCCATCCACAACCACCGTTTTATCTTTTATATAGTGGCCCAGAATACAGTCAAACGTCCATCCACAACCACCGTTTTATCTTTTATATAGTGGCCCAGAATACAGTCAAACGTCCATCCACAGCCACCCTTTTATCTTTTATATAGTGGTCCAGAATACATTCAAACGTCCATCCACAGCCACCCTTTTATCTTTTATATAGTGGCCCAGCATACAGTCAAACGTCCATCCACAGCCACCCTTTTATCTTTTATATAGTGGTCCAGCATACAGTCAAACGTCCATCCACAGCCACCCTTTTATCTGTTATGTAGTGGCCCAGAATACAGTCAAACGTCCATCCACAGCCACCCTTTTATTTTTATATAGTGGCCCAGCATACAGTCAAACGTCCATCCACAGCCACCGTTTTATCTTTTATGTAGTGGCCCAGAATACAGTCAAATGTCCATCCACAGCCACCCTTTTATCTTTAATATAGTGGCCCAAAATACAGTCAAACGTCCATCCACAGCCACCCTTTTTATCTTTTATATAGTGGTCCAGAATACAGTCAAACGTCCATCCACAGCCACCCTTTTATCTTTTATATAGTGACCCAGCATACAGTCAAACGTCCATCCACAGCCACCCTTTTATCTATTTGATGTATTACTTGTAAACTTGTAGTTCGCAAAGACAGCCATTATTGAAATATGCAAAGAAACTATTGGCTATGTACAACACAAGCTGAAAAAATGGATGTCCGATGAAACCTGGGCTAGAGTAGAAGAAAGACGACAAGCTAAACAAGGTTTTGAATGCCACAACAAGATCTCACAAACGCCAGGCACAAGATTTTTTTTACACACGAATGGATAGAGAAGTGAAGAAAAATTGTAAGAAAGACAAACGGGCTTACACAGAACACCTAGCAAAAGAAGCAGAAACTGCATGTTGCTCTCTCTATAACACCGTCAGACAGCTGAGTGGCAGACCACCAATTACCAATTGACCAGTAAAGGACAGTAATGGTAATGTAATTTTGAAAAACGAAGAACAACTTAAGAGATGGAAAGAACATTTCCAAGAGGTTCTAAATAGACCACCTCCCATAATTACACCAGATATAGAAGAAGAACAACTAAAGAGATGGAAATAACATTTCTAAAAGGTTCTAAATAGACCACCTCCCATAATTACATCAGATATAGAAGAAGAACAACTAAAGAGATGGAAAGAACATTTCTAAGAGGTTCTAAATAGACCACCTCCCATAATTACACCAGATATAGAAGAAGAACAACTAAAGTGATAGAAAGAACATTTCTACGAGGTTCTAAATAGACCACCTCCCATAATTACACCAGATATAGAAGAAGAACAACTAAAGAGATGGAAAGAACATATCTAAGAGGCTCTAAATAGACCACCTCCCATAATTACACCAGATATAGAAGAAGAACAACTAAAGTGATGGAAAGAACATTTCTAAGAGGCTCTAAATAGACCACCTCCCATAATTACACCAGATATAGAAGAAGAACAACTAAAGAGATGGAAATAACATTTCTAAGAGGCTCTAAATAGACCACCTCCCATAATTACACCATATATAGAAGAAGGACCAACACTTGACATCAATATAGAAAATATTTCTAGAGATGAAATGGAGAGAGCAATTAGACAACTAAAAAATGGAAAATCAGGAGGAGTCGATAATATTCCACCAGAAGTTATTAAAGCAATGGATAACATATCAGCCAATGCCCTTCACCACCTAATTAACAAAATATGGAATGAAGAACAAATAACAGATGACTGGCGAAAAGGACTTCTCGTAAAGCTGCCAAAGAAGGGAGACCTATCTCTTTGCAACAACTGGAGAGGTATCGCACTCTTGTCAATACCAAGTAAAATCCTATGTAGTGTCATATTGCAAAGAATAAAAACGGAAGTAAACAAAATGTTAAGAGACGAGCAAGCAGGATTCAGGCAAGAGCGTTCCTGTGTAGACCAGATTGCCACTCTCAGAATAATTGTAGAGCAAACAATCGAATGGCAAACTTCTCTCTGCATCAATTTTATAGATTTTGACAAAGCCTTCGACAGTATAGACCATCAGGTACTTTTGAAAATTATAAAACACCTAGAAGATCATTTCCATCATACAACAACTTTATGATGGATTGAGGTGCCAAGTAATACATGATGGAAATTTGACAGAGCCATTTACTGTTACTACCGGTGTAAGACAAGACTGTATCCTCTCTCCTCTCCTATTTCTGATGGTGAATGACTGGATCAGCAAAACAGCATATACAGAACCTAAAGGCATACAATGGACATTACAAACCAGATTGGAAGATCTTGACTTCGTAGACGATATATGTATGTTACCTCGTCGTTACCAAGGTATGCAACACCAGGTCACCAGTCTTGAGGAAATAGCAAAACAAACAGGTCTCCTCATTAATCCACGAAAGACAAAAACGATGAGAATCAACACCACTCAAACAGATAAGCTTACCATCAGAGACACTGAAGTAGAAAAAGTTGAAAAATTCACATACCTAGGCAGCATCATCAGCACTACAGGGCGAACCGACGAAGACATCAAAGCTCGGAAAAGAAAAGCTCAACAAGCCTTGAGAACAAGCACCAAACTAAGGCTCTTCAATTCTAATGTAAAATCTATCCTTCTCTATGGCTCTGAAACATGGTGAGAAACAGCATATTCTATCAAAGCACTTCAAGTCCTTCTGAACCATTGACTCAGAACTATCCTGGGATTGAGGTGGCCAGATACCATCAGCAATAAAGAACTATGGAGAAAGACAAAACAACAACAAATCAACTTAAGAATAAGATCAAGACGATGGAAGTGGATAGGGCACACACTGAGAAAGGCAAATAACAACATTACAAAGCATGCCTTTAGAATGGAACCCCCAAGGAAAAACAAAGAGAGGTAGACCAAAGAACTCATGGCGCAGAGGTATTATCTCAGAGCTGCAGGCCATAAATACAACATGGAGAGAGGCAAAGAGGAAAGCCTAAGACAGGACGAGGTGGAAAGAAACTCTGGTTGCCCTATGTCCCCATGGGATGAAGTGGAATAAGTCAAGTTGTAGCCCGCATGGATAAAGCTGACATTGTGTATATTTAATGTTAAACAGCAATCGATCAATCAATCAGTAGACATGTATATTAGAAATATCAAGAGAAGGATCGTGTCTGGAAAGTAAATGCAAAAGAAGGATATTTCTGCTTGCATATTTAGTATTGTTGGGATCTTTAAATTATAATTCAATGCAGAATCACATGACAAACTTTATATTGAGGGTTGAGGGATGAATTGTTTTTAGATTATATTTGCTTTTAAACGCTTGATATATATGCTCAAATGCACTTATAATTATGTCAAGTAATGCACCGTGTAAAAGGCGTACTATAGTTCATCATCACATGAATGAAATGGTTAAATAATTAAACTGGCAGATTTCGTTAGGATCTTTTGACAATAGAGTGGAGCTAGGTTTAGTATGTTCTATGTAAATTGTGGGAATTAACATACACTGAAGATATAGGACCGCCATGGTAAACAATAATGCCATACCCAAATGCTAAAGCATTTTGTATACGATCGCAAAATTTTGCCAAAAGGCGGAAAAATTCAGAGGTTTAAAGGAGTCAGATTCCGGAATTTCAAGTACTAGTATTTGCAAGATATAAATAATTTATATATTCCAATTGAGTTTTCTTTTCTATGAACTGATTGTGACAATGGTTTCAGTTAGTATTCCTTTATCAGAAATGATTGTCAGGTTAAACTGGTTAAAGTTCTCAGTAAAACTGGTACATGAGGAAGCTCTTGACGACTTTCTTTGGTCGTATCATACAGCGAATGGCGGTAGCTGTTTATTAAAATAATGCATGATAATTTGCTCTACAGTACCGGAACATCCCGACCCTACATATATACAAATTGACGACTTGCTGTGGTCATATCATACAGCGACTGGAGTAGCCCTTTGTTTTGAAATAAATCTTGATAATTTACTATTCAGTACCGACCCAATATATATAAAAATTGAAGACGTTTTCAAATTGTAAAAGTAACAGAATTTTTGCAATAGTGCAAAATCACGTTACCACATCTTTTATGAAAAGAATATTAGAAATTGTAATTGTATATTTTTGTCATGTGTTCAGTGCTATAATAGTCGGCCATTGTACGTACAATAAGATAATTCATTCACAATTCTTGCATGTAATTGTAATCAGACATTGCTGTAAGAAATAATGGTTTATGCAGTTATTAAATGGTCGATGACCCCTTTCCGTTTTCTTTATATTCAGAAACATAACGTGACCATTTTACTAATGCCATTTTTTGTCCAATGACAAAGCTGTTGAAAAAAAATGAACAGAATGATGAGCAATGCAGAAATCACTTGTTTCCTATAATATAGAGACTGATTCAGACATTTTGAGCTTCCTGTTACGTGTAAAATGTCATCGGAAGGGGGAATTAGATCCGTTCATTTTTAGGATTGTGTCAATTCGCAGTAGCATGTATATCAATAGTAGCATCATTTGTAAAGGTTGATATGTCCATTACGAATGGAACAAATATTTTTATACATTTTCCTGAAGTATATGTTTAAATGCTATACAAATGTACATATTGCTCCAATCTCGAGTGTTTACGTCTTCGCCATTGTTCTGTTTCAATTGTCAAGTAGTTTCATTGGTAAATACAATTGGCACGTCGCTTTCGTATTTACAGATGTCATACCAGTGATCCTTGATTTTGTTGCTAAACTTGTTAGTGATTCATGGTCACAAATAAATATAATAAGGATGATATTATGGGAATAATTGTTAAACTGTACGAGTTTATCAATATTCAAACTTCAAAGGACATGAATATGTACAATATAAAATTAAAGTCTTATAATTACTTTGTACTTTCATTTACTGACATGTGCAAAAGTAAAATACACACTTCTGTTTTAAGATGTGAAATTATATTTAAAAGTGATACATGTAGAGGATTTTAAATTTTTGACAAAAAAGGGCAACTTTCATAAAAAAAGAGTTACCACAATCTTGACTAAAAACTAATCATGGGCTAGTAAGATACACGTAGAACAACGGCAACGTTGAAGGTCGGGACAGACATTATCACTAGTACATTTGATCATAGCTCTTCCTATCGTACTGACTGTGATAAAATGTACTAGTGATACTGTCTGTCTCAACCATTATTGTTTTTATCGGTATTAAATATCATAATGTGACGTCACACTGACAGGTATATTCCAGCATCAGAATTTGTACGAACTTGACCTCAAATGCGATCTTTTCATTGGCTATAGTCGACATGCCATCTGCCGATGTGTATATAGAAAATCTTTTGTAGGACGACAGTTGAATGAATGAAGTTTATTGAAAGCTTCACTGACCTCAAATGAGATCTTTTGATTGGCTATAGTCATGAGGAAACTGTTGGAAGTCGTCTGTAGTAATTAGCCACGACATTATGAATGAAGTTTATAGTAATTCAAACGGTTAAACAAAATTCGTTTATTTATAGCATTGGCTATGTCTGGAGACGATTCTAAAAATATAGCACAATTATAACGTTCAGTGACCTTTTGACCGACAAAACACTCATTTGTAGAACGTTTTCATTCATTGTAATGCATGATTTCTTGAAGTTAAAACAATTCAATCATTTCGTTTTCTTTTATTTATAACTCCACAAAAAATCAATAAACACACAGATCAACTTATATCGGTCAACGCATTGCCTTTGATCAAATCTTGTCAATGGCTATGTTTGGACAGGATTCTAAAAATATATCACAATTATAACGGTCGTGACCTTGTGACCGCGACAGTACAGTATGATCAAGTTATATCGGTCATCGCATTGGGTGTAGCACACAAAATAATACAATTTAAGCTATCAAGTTCGTACAAAAATATTATCAGCCTTAAAATGGTAGCCATTGACATTTAAAAGGTAATGAATCAATTGTACGGTTCCATCTTCGCTGTCACCGTACAATTGATTCACTACCTTTTAAATATCAATGGCTACCATTTTAAGGCTGATAATATGTAATGTCCGTTGATACTGACTATCATGTAATAAGATCAAAGGAAAATGTATTATAATTTATAGATAAAGTATATGATGAAAGCACCTTTACCTGGTTATGAATGTCCCATTATATAGATGTTGGATCTACATCTACCTATGTATACAGTGTGTATCACCACTCCACAATGTAGCGTTCAACACTTGCCTCTGTGGTGGAAGTCGGTGGTTTTGGCTTCCTTCTCCAATAAAACTGACCACCATAGTCTACTATGAATTAAAATATCTTGATTTTGAACCATTCATAATACAATGGTAATAATTTTAGTGCTTTTCTATGTAATGTCAATAAAACTGATAACCATGATATACTAGGAATTGAAATATTGTTGAGCTTTCATAATATAACCTTAATTACATGTTTATACATTTTATTTAACTCTTATTGAAATAGGACTTAATGAGTCACTTATTTATCACCCCCACACTCGTATTCGATACAATAATCACTATAATTAAAGTGGAATATAATTCAATTTAGAATGCAAATAGCAAGCGAATTCAATTAAATTGAAAACAATTTAAATAGCATTTCAAGATCATACACAGTTAAATGGAGAGAAATGTGTATAATTCGGAATGAATATTTCGAGAAATTTTCAAATGTTTACTTACTTTTTGCATTCATTGAGACTGATTGTACCAAGAGTTCTCTGAAACTGATATCATCAAAGCTCGAGTTTTTGATTGACAAGATATTTGTTATGTTTGGTGGACGTGTTTTTTTAACAACATGTCGGCATTCCTGTTGGTGCAAACTGTGCCCCCCTTCTCGACTTGCTCCTTTATTCGCACTAGGCAGACTTCATACAGGGGCTTATCAAGACAAACGTAAAAGAAACTAATTACGCTATATAGATGATGTCCTTCCACTAAATAATTCTAAGTTTGGTGATTTTGTTGATCGCATCTATCACATTAAGTTTGAAGTAAAGGATACTAAAGATACAGTTAGGTCTGCTTCATATGAGTTTTGACTTTCCCTTTGGAAGATTGCTCTGTGTTCGGTAATTTTGTTATTACCCTTATTGATCTACACATTGGCAGTGAGGTTCAGTTAAGTACGAAACGTTACGAGAAAAGATATGATTTCAATTTTTCCATTGTGATCTTTCCATTTATATGTAACAACATTCCAGCTGCACCTGCTTATGGAGTATATACCACTCAGTTGATCCGATTTTCCATAGCTTGTGATTTACTTGATACAGGGCTGCTGCTAATAAGGAAGCTACTGAACCAATGGTTCCTAGGGATTCAGTTGAAGTCATAATTTAGAAAGTTTTACGGTCGTCACCATGATCTAGTAAACCATTACAGAATATCTGCGACACAAATGACTATGGACATGTTCCGTTTGTTGTAATCACAATCAGATCCTTTCCTCATTCATGACTTATCACCGAGTTTGTAACAAGAGGTACGAGACGAGTGCACATGTGGAGTATGAACTGTTACCCTTCGAGAGTTAACCCCGGTTTTGAGTAGAATTCGTGTTGCTCGATCTGTCGTTTTCTGTATAGTGTTTTGTAGATTATTATTTTTCCACCGTGGATGTGGAGGCATCTGCCCATAGACTAGATATAAGCCTTTCATTTTCTTTCTTATAAATCTGATTGTAAGTGGGATTTGATTCATCATTTATTTATCACTAGGTTGCTTTTGTATTTGATCCCACAACCTTCATTATTAAAGTGGAATATAATTCCACTTAGCTGCACAAAACAAGGGAACCAGATCAAGTTTAAAACGAATAAAATAGTTTTTAAAAGCATACAGTTTACAAGTTAAATATAGGGACATGTGTATAATTAAGTGTAATTATTTCCAGGAATTTCCAAATGACTAATTGCTTTCTACATTCTTTGAGGTAGGAACTAAGAATTCGGATTTCATTATCTCTTAATAGCAATTAATGTACCCAGTAAATAATCAATATTCCATCACAGAAACATGTCGTGCGCACTAAATTAGATATCTTTGTTTTTGTTTCTATTGACTTTTTTTCTTGCATTTTTTTCGCTTATTTTTCGAAAACAACTATGTAGCAACAAATAAGACTGAATATTTGTGTTAAACCTTTTTAAAGATAAGCGGTAATTATTTATGGTGGAGAAATGATTAAAGTTGATCCGATGTAATAATTTGTCATGAATTTCAAAGAACGGCAATATTGTCATTGTTGCATGTTCATGTTTTTTTCTCTCCAAAAATGAGGTAAACAAAAATTCGTGTTTGTCCAAATATTTTGGGTTTTACAAGGACTGGTACGTACTCGTATATATTGGATGTTCCTTATTATATTACCTCGGCTTCAATGCCACACTTTGTATATAGTTTGATCAACCTGCTGTATATGACCTGCTATAAACAGTTGCAATGAAACAGACAGTAGACATTATTTAGAGCTATAAGAATGTCATTTATGTATTAAAGTATTCGTGTTTAATTTTTTATTTTATTTTGGAGATAAATTTTCCAAATGAAATTGGTTTCTCAGTAACCACAATTTGACTGAATTGTATATGGTCTACACGTTACTTTGCAACCCTGAGATATGATATAGGTAAAACTTATTGTGATTTGTGACTATATTGTATTGTTTTCATAGTAATCCTTCCTATGGAAGATCCATCGTATAAAAATGTGATGTCTTTTCTCCGTTGCGTGATATAAGCCATCCGAAAATTACAACGCTAATTCACGGTGCATAGCCATAACGGATTCTTTTGGATGAAACGGATTCTTTCGGAATCGCGGAACGGATCATTTCGGATCATTGCGAAGAAGTGGACGTATGTGCTCTGATTATTTCTCTGTTTTACAACTAAAAATTCCCTAAATCTGTCAGGGAACGGTACGACGGAACTTCTCAATTATCCTTTTTATCAAGTGATTTGTGCGGGGAAGTTAAAGCTGTCGTTTTCGTTGACTTTTAACGAACAAACGCAAATTATTTTCCCAACAATTCGTCGTTGAGCATGTTGTTTTCACCACATGTCGCTTTTTAGATATAAAATTGATAATTTGAAAGTGTTAACTTGCTATCGGGTGTAATTTTGCACAACTACTATTATATTTAACAAAAATGTAAATACACTTGAGAAACGGACACTTAATGATCACTGCACCGGATTCTTTAGGATGTTATTGATTAGGGTAAGAGGGGGGTCACATATGTATACACTATCTGTGGCAATAAGTATACACTGTAAATTCTACTTGATATAGCGTAATTGACAAGGACATTTTTATTTTTATTTTACCTTTTACCTGATAGTGAACTTTTAAACATATGGATTTATTATAAATAAAGTTCCATTCGGCACATTTATAAGCTGTGATATGTGACATTTCGAGACGATCATTGTGAAGAACATTTATTAGAGTTGAGTAACAAACAAAGAGGAACTGACATGAAAATTTTAATGTTATAATGTGTGTGGGTATACAAAACCCATATCTTACCTTTTAAACCCGCCTCGTTTTTAGATATTTTAATTATTTTAACTTTTAAAATTTAAAATCGAGCTACAAATTTTAAGCGTGTAAATATATATTATATGTATATATTATACTTTATGCAAATTTCTTTGATAATTCGGCAATTTCATTGGTAAATGTAGATGTGGTATTTTTCTCTAACTTCTCTTAACCCCGCCCACCAAAGCAGAGGGTGGTATTGCAAGGATATACCACATACCGCAATACCACCATCCGCAATACCACCCTCCACAATACCACCCTTCGCAATACCACCCTCTGAAGGCCATTCAGTATAATATAAAACATACTGCCTTTGGTTGAGGGTGTTACGGTAGATTACCACACTCAGAAAAAATATCACCCTCGACTTCGTCTTGGGTGATATTTTTTCTTCTTGTGGTAATCTACCGTAACACCCTCAACTAAAGGCAGTATGTTTATAATATCAAGTGTGGTGGAATAGGCAATTCAATTCACTGTGGATACAGCACCTGCACACAACGCACCGTAGATAATATCACCATTATTCTACATACCGTTGGTATGGTTGCCCTACACAGGGCGTACAGAAGAAGAAGATGTAAGATCAATTGAGTACAGGTGTTCTTTTCTTTTTAGAGCAATGAATTCCAAACCGCATTGTATCATTTTGATCAACTGCCGATTGATACGATCAAAATTGGTTGTTTACAACAAGAGAAGTGGATCAGACATTCGATATGTTATGCCTTTCCTGTCCGAGTTATGAATTGATTTGTGCGTGCAAAGGATGATTACATGTTTCTTTATGAAAACTATTAATTGTTTTCTTATATCATTGACATTTCGGTGGACTTTGAACCACATTTTTACAAATAATCATGTCAAAATTTAACGTTATGAACTTTCATCATTTATTTTACAAAACTTCGTAGTTCCCAAGTTATTATTCAACATCAATATTAAAGCTGTATCCATTACCTTCTGTTTCTGCTTCTGCCATATGATTGCCTCCTTCATCATATTGAAGATTATGCAATTTTGATTTTTTGTGCGGCATGCCCAATGAATAGTGTGGCCAAAATTTAAATCAGTTTCATTTAAATGATAATAAATAATAAAAGAATTGAATTTACAATTAAAACTATATACAGTTGCCACTGTCTGGATTATAGGGACACGATCCTTGCCTTAAAGACCTCAGGTGTGTCCATCTCAACAATGTCTGGGGCTAGTAGGTTCCAGTCTCGTACTGTTCTTGGAAAGAATGACATTTTCCTGGTGTCAATACGAGACGATGGTATCTGGAATGACCTGTTGTGAGCTTGTCTGGTTTTCGGCCTGGTGGAATAAGCCTATTTTCCTTGTTGATGGCTACAAGTTCTCTGTCGATTTTATACAGCATCACAAGTCTAGCGTCCTTTCTTCTGTTTGCAAGTGGTCTCCATTTTAGTCTTTGTATGATGTTGCTTACACTAGATCTATTTCTGTATTTCTGTGATTGTTTGCTACATATCTAGCCGCTCTTCTCTGTACTGCCTCCACCTTGTTTATATCAGTTTGTGTATATGGGTCCCAGACTGTACTAGCATATTCCACTAGTGGACGTACAAGAGTGAAATAGGCTTGTTCTTTTATCCTGATTGATGGGATTTTCAGGTTTCTGCGCAGGAAGCCAAGAGTTTTATTTGCTTTCATGGTTATAGAATTTATGTGCTGATCCCATTGTAATTTGTTTGTGAATGTGAGACCTAAATATTTGGCAGATGTAACTAACTCTAGCGTATGCTCGTGGAGTTGGTATTTGGCATCAATTGTTTTCTTTTTATTGGTTACTCTGAGTACTGTGCATTTTTCAGGGTATAATTTCATGCACCATTCATTGTCCCATTGTCCCAGCTTATCTAGATCTTTTTGTAGAGGTTCAGCATCGTTGTTCTGATGTATGAAACATTATCCCAATTTCAACAGTTTTTGTGTAATTCACTCTTATTCAACGGCACGTGTGGCAAAAATGATCCGATGAACGTTCGATGCATGATACGTTCAAAAGCAGACTTTTTTCAGTGATAATCGTTATATTCCTAACTTTTAATGGTGTGGTAAACCAAGTTTTACAGTGCAAAATCGGGCTAATCGCCATCACGGCTATATTTGTTTGCCTCAATTCAAAACAATTAATTTCAACCCCATGTTATCCTACCTAAGCTCCAACCGAATGTAAAAGATTTACGTTAATGCACAAACAATTAATTGTTGACTGCCATAATTCATAAAATAAGTTTATGCCAACTAAAAGTTTTGAATACTTAAATAAGCGTTTGGAAATGGCAGGTTTGCCATCTTAATCGAATCACAAAATACAGCTTTTGATTATAGCATAATTTTAACGCTGCCTTTGACCGTATCATTAAGTGAAATGCATCGGACGTTGATCGGATCATTTTTGTCTTACATGCAGTTGAATAAGAGTGAATTACACAAAAACTGTCTGCTTCTCTTTGGTTTATGTAGCCATAAACTGGAACGCTTTCTTCTCTTTCTGTAAAGAAAAAGAGAATAATCATGAAGTGTTCGGTGACATTATGATCCGAAAGTAGTCCGGTGCCATAAATGACAAAATCATAAAGAATCCGTTACCTGCGTATTTGGTGAAGGTTTTTTTTCTGTTAAATTAATTGATGTTATAATTAGAAATAAGTCCCCATGTAAAGAAATTGTATTATGAATCAGCTATGTATATATATTTTTAGAAATAAAGTGTAAATAAGTAACAAACTATCGATATGAAAATTAGAAGTCAACGGGTGTTGTTTTGTGCGCACTTTGTAGAATATATGAGAGGAATTTATACAGCGGTAAAGGAAAAGCGGTCTGTCGGTAAACTTAGAAGTTCCGTGGAATAGTAAGATTGTTTTAATTACCTTTCCTGTTCCATCACTATCGTCTCATTCGCATTGTCATCCATTTCATGTTGAAAACAAATCCGAAATGATCCGTTTCTTGATCCGAAAGAATCCGTTTCATCCAAAAGAATCCGTTATGGCTATGCACCGTGTAATTGTACAAGATGAATACTCTATTCGCACTGATGACGGAACGTAAATGAGTGCATGGTTTCTTTTTTTAGAACATGTCATGATACTTTAAAGTGAGATATTAACTCACAGCAGCTCACAATGAGCAATAGTTTGTCAGTTTGAGAATATAAATATATCTATCTTGAACACAATTATGATTACATGACAAGACGCCAATAACACAACCAACCAACTCAGTGGTGTGATAGTTAGCGTGCTTGCCTTGAATCCAATATATCGTTTGTTCGATCAGCTAACTCTAAATACTTTTGCTTCCCCGCTAGTCATGCAGCTTTAAGGGACAAAAGTGGAATCGGGAGAATGTGTCGGAATTGAGTGACCTGCCTGTATGTGGAATCTGCTTTCAGTGAGCTAGGCCTATAAAAATCCAACTGGCATAGTACAAAATATCATCATCATCATTTCATCAAGGTATAACTGGTTCTCGTTATGATATAGCTGATTGCTCACTTGGGGTTAAACAACAATCCCTCACTTAATAACCAATCCCGTCCTTTCGGAATGACGACCGACTTGGTGGTGTAATGGAGAGGGGAATGCAGTTGGTGGGGGGGGGGGGGGGGAATGAGTGATTGTTGTTTAACGTCAACTCAGCAATTTTTCAGCTATATCATAGCGAGTTATTTTTCAATTAAATGATGATTATGTCCGCTTAGTACTAGACTAGCACGCTTAGTTGGATTTTTATAGTGCTAGCTCACTGAATTAAAAGTCCGCGGATAGACATGTCGCCACATTTGGACACATTAGCCTGATTCCGAGCCAACCAGTCGTTGCTCTTTCTCCTTAATGCTGCGTGCTTAGCGGAGAAGCAACAAATACCAATGTTATAGTCTTTGTTGGATCCGAACGGGACTCGAACCCACGATCTACCACTCTCGAGGCGAGCACGCTAACCATTACTCCACCGATCTGGTTAGGAATGCAGTTCGTTCAATGACCGGGTCAAACAAAAGACTATCAAATGTGGTATTTGCTGTTTCTTCGTTCGACACATTGTTTAATAGTCCAGTAAGGAATATGTAAAAACTAGACTTCTTGTAATTCATTGTGCATGTTTGATTGTAGAAGGTCCTTTATTGTATTTTTTAATGTTACACCCGTTTGCAACCGATTAACCTATTTCTAATATCCATATTTAGACTTTTATGTTGTTGATTATTCTGTTTTAAATTATGTGAGTAATACAGACTCTTGAAAGCGTCAATATATTAATTACTGTCAGCAATGTATCTACTCATTTTGTTAAGCTAAGGTTTACGATTTTAATTTTGGTCTCACTTTAAATACAACTCATGTAGTACAGTATCATATTACCCTGGACTCGTTTCAAAGTTTTAATTTAGTAATATTATTCATCCTAGCTATATAAACATAGACAATGATTCATTTGTGAGAATATTCACTGAAAGAAGAGACAACATATGGAATCTATCTTTGTAAGATCTTCTATTAATTTAGAGCTAAAATACCAATAGAAAACAATAGAAAAACATCAAAATCTGTATATACAAATCACCAAAAGTTAAACAAAAAGTCATAACGACATTGATAGCACAAGCAAAGAATGGGGATAGATACGAATGGCTTCCAAATGGTCAGTACGTACTGTGTAATGTATGACATAGGAGTAGTTATATGACATTGGAGTATAATTGATTTGAGTTATATGACATAGGAGTATAATTAAGTTGAGTTATGCACTGTTTCCACCTCATATTGATTAGACCAATATAGTCATCGGAATATATATGTCAGTTGCACACAAAGAACTAGGTCGCTCTTTAATGATTTCCTTTTCAAAAAAGGTTTCTGTACCGACCCAGGTTGGATATTTGTCAATGTGCATTCTTGATTTATCAGGACCGGTATGTCCCATGTTTTTATATATTCGACAGTCAGTGGGTATTTCCTGTAACTATGTCCTAATTCATCATCGGTTTTATTTTCTTTGTTCCCTATAGCTGAAGTTCAGTAGATTGTATTGTCTTGTCTCTACATGTTGTTTATAAAAGGAAACACTCTCTACGTGGCGATGAAATTAAAATGTCACTCGGATGTTTAATGTAGTCAACTACAAAGAGCCTTAGTTTTTACTAAAACAAGATATTCCATTTACTTCCTTAGAAACAGCAGGAAATCGAATCTTTGAATACTTGATCCATGACAAATATGTGTCGATATTCTCTATTCTATAGTAAGATTCTCCCGCATATGGCGAGGTGTATTTGATGAGGTTTGTCTAACCTGCGAGGGTTGACATTTTACTGACATGCGAAAGCACTTGCATGACCGCATCATTTCACTAAGAGCGAAGATATGGGTCCATAAAACTAGTTTAATTCCGACACCTTTTATTGAAATGTCTGTGTCAAGACAGAAAAGTGAACGGTCATGCATTTGTGTGTATTGTATAGAAATATACCATGCTTGTAAGTGGTATTTGCCAAAAAAAATACTGGTTGAGAGACTGGACAAATTTCCCCGAGCCGATAGGCGAGGGAAATTTGTCCAGTCTCTCAACCAGTATTTTTTGGCAAATACCACTTACAAGCATGGTATATTTCTATAATTCCACCGAATATTTTCCCTTGAATCAGACAAGCACAGGTTTTTACAGTGTTACAGCTCATGAAATTTACAATGTGATCTCTTGGACATGATTTTTGGTACAAGTTTTCCATAGTTCAACATGTTCAATGACAGATACCAAGTGATGACATGAGCTCATTAAGGTTCATCCACATTTAATTAGGGGCCCGGGTGGATCAATGAGTTAGGTCGCTGGATCTAACAACTCATACAAGCCTATCACCAATACGGCGTGGGTTCGCTCCCGGCTTTGTAAATTACAAAAAAGGGTGCACTCGACTCACAGCCGCAAGTGATAAAATTTACCAGTTGCTTCCCCATGGTCGGTGGTTCTCTCCGGGTACTCCGGCTTCCTCCACCACTAAAACTGGTCACCATGATATAGCTGAAATATGTTGAAAGTGGCGTTAAAACACCAAAAATCAATCAAATCACATTTAATTAAAAATATGATTGCAAAGAAATAAACAAGTTATCTGTTTTATACTTTTGTTTAACTTTTAACGTTCAACAATAACAATTGAAAAAGCACTTAATATGTTCAAATGAAGTACTTTTATCTATTCTTTTGCCATATTAATAGTAACGGTACAACTATGGAACATTAGACTGCATGGTCCAGGATTTTTCACAGTTCCTGACTGTCCAGGTGCCAAGTTAGCCATTGAATTGTTGTCATTTACAATACAAGTTTCAATTCCTGACTGTACAGGTGTTAATTTAGTACTTGAAATCACATTATTTGGCATGTTGGAGATATCATTTAAAGGCTGAAGATGTACATTTCCTTGTAAAATATCATTCATAAGTTCTTCAGTTTGTGACGCTGACAAGACAAGTTCATTTTCTGAAATACTATCATCAAACTGGTCATCAATACCGGCAACACTTGTTAAAACATTTGCATTATCACGTACTGTTGTATACTCAGAAATTGACTTAGACATGTCCCTTTTCTGTTTGTCGGATGTGTCACTGCAGTAGTTTTTTTTATACTTTCCTCACTCCGATGTCCCGAAATAGTTACAATGTAACGGCCCTCAAAACCGCTATCATTCAACACAGTAATGCAAGTAGCTCTTATGGAGTGATTAGTATATGTCTTTGATAGATCTGCAGCTTTTGAAATTTTCGACATCATTTCACCAAGAGTATTGACTCCCAATGGTTTCTTCTCAAACCAAACTTCATTTTCATCATCGTATACATCTTTAGGGCGCTGCCAAAGAGCAACACAGTCTGGATGTCTTTTGTTCAGATATTCAGTGAGAAATGATGCTACTGAGTACTGGGCACATTGGGGTATCAGTAGCATACATTCGTCCCCCTTCAGGCTCAAAGTCTTCCGATTCAACCCCTTGATGATTTTTTGTCAGTTCAGAGGTAACCTTATATATATACTGTTTGCCATCATCATCAGTTTTAGTTTCGAAATCATCAGGTTTCATTTCGCACAAATTTTCCTGTCCTCTCCTACAAAAATACAGGATGATTTCAAAGAAAACTTTGTTCAAAAGTCCACTGGGAATGTTTGGATTGAACACACGAGGATGGTTATACAGTTTAATAATGTCCCCTTTTTGAATGGATGGTTTATGGTGAACTTTGCCTTTGCCTTCTTGTCTCATTTTCTTACACATAGCTTTAAAAGCAGCCTGATTGGCATCGTTAAAATATGAATCAGCAATAATATCACATGTTTTACCTACTGCAGGACTTTTTAAATGTCGGTTTAAACTCTGCCTAATGACAACGAAACTGCTGCGGGAGTACAATTATCCGTCCTGATTACGTAGATTAATGTAGAATTCCTTCAAAAGCGTTTTCAGTTCGTCAATATCCATATTTTCGAAGTCAACATTTCGGTTTTTTGACAAGCAGTAATCACGCAGTAACTTTATGGCAAATTTTGTTGATTTGTTTGTGTTTTTTGAATTAATATTCGTTAAAATATTGAACATATCCTCCTCGGTAGCATCGGCAAATCGATTTTCAGCTGCAGAATTACTTGCCGACCTGTCGTCTGCTGATTCGGCCATTATTACAAAATGTCGGTGGTTATCATTACCTGAAGATAAATCCCGAGAGCATCGGAATATAAAATACTACTATTTTTAATCACAATCTATTTTTAGACATGGTGTTTTCCCACCTGCCGTTGTATTTCTGAAAAATACCACGGCACTTAAAATGGCGGGGAAAACAATACCATGGTGAAGGAAAACTTGGAGAAAAACATAATATTTGCTGAAAAATAGCATAGCTTTTATCCAATGAAAATCCAGCATTTTTATATGAGGTGGAATTATGTATCGAATTTGCCTCTTTCTTCGATTTTTGTATTGGATTTTGAAAATGTTCCAACATATATGGTATTTTTTTGTTTTTAATTTGAGAGAATCAAGCTTTATCGTATTCTACTTTGATGAACGTGGAATATATTATCAAAAGCAAATATTGTGTTGTATTCTTATGACATTTTGGGAGATAATTAATTTGCAGTGAATGTTTTATTCCAAATTGCTTAAGAATCAGGAGTTGTGTTTTAAATGTTGTCGCAATGCCAAATGTTGTCATTCACACAATTTTTGGAATTTACTACTTGTTTTGTATTTCCAAAGTATGATGTCTTCTAATAGATATAAAGAAAAACAAAAAATACCACATTGTCGTTACAGCTCGAAAATCCAATCAAAATAGTGGCAAACTCGATACCCCTAACATTTACATGACCGTGCACTTTTTATACCCCCCGCAAACAAAGTTTGGGGGGTATATAGGTTTCACCCTGTCCGTCTGTCCGCATAGAGGGTACATGGTTTGTCCGTGCAACTCCTCCTACAGTTTTTCTGATAGGAAGTTTTTATTTTGCAGATCATTTGTACATATATCAAAGATGTGCATGTGGTAAGAATTTAGATTTTTGTGCATTTTTACCAAAAATATAGATTGTTGAACTTAGTCATTTCTTGGTGAATTTGGCAAAAAGGGTACATGGTTTGTCCGTGCAACTCCTCCTAAAGTTTTTACGCTAGGAAGTTTTTATTTTGCAGATCATTTGTACATATATCAAAGATGTGTATGTGATAAGGATTTTGATTTTCATGAATTTTTAACAAAAAATATAGATTGCTGAACTTAATCTTTTTTTGGTAAATTTGGCTAAAAGGGTACATGGTTTGTCCGCGCATCTCCTCCTACAGTTTTTACGCTAGGAAGTTTTTATATTGTAGATTGTTTGTACATATATCAAAGATGTGCATGTGGTAAGGATTTTGATTTTTGTGCATTTTTACTAAAAATATAGATTGTTGAACTTAGCCATTTTTGTGTGAATATGGCAAAAAGGGTACATGGTTTTTCTGCGCAACTCCTCCTACAGTTTGTAAGTTAGGAAGTTTTTACATTGCAGAACATTTGTACATTTTTGTACTCATATCAAAGATGTGCATGTTGTAAGGATTTTGATTTTCATGAATTTTACCAAAAAATATAGATTGTTGAACTTAGTGATTTTTTTTTATTTGTGAATTTGGCTGAAAGGGTACATGGTTTGTCCGTGCAACTCCTCTTACAGTTTTTATGCTACGACGTTTTTATTTTTGTTGAATGTGATTAAATATTATAATTTGACAAATAATATATTTTCCGTGTAGACTTAATTTTCAATAATCTTGGACACAGTCAGAGTGAAGCGGGGGTATTAGTCCCGCTATGCGGACAGTTCTAGTTTGCATAGGTGCAGGCACTGTATTAAGAAAATGTAAGTAAGTAAAATGCCAACCCTCACGTAGATCAGTGACGAATCGTGTTGTTGGATACAGAATATAAATATTCAATGAATGATCCAAATAAAATAAAAATAATATACCATACAATATTAATACAAACAGGCAAGCAAAAACAAACGAACAAAAACAAACAAAAAAGCAAGCAAAAAAGAAATGAAAAGCAGCAAATGGCGAACGAGAATGAGATTCAATTCATCGGAGTAGTCGATATATTTCTTTACATTTGGCACTCGTGTGTGAATGAGTAGTGTACTTACTGATAAGATAATACAAGGTTTAGTTTAAAAGAGAAATTGGTATGATGAAACCATGACGAATTACATAAATTATAAACATAACGACGCTTATTATAAATGACGGTTTGCTAATTATAATTAATATTTTCTTGTAATAACACAATTTCAGTGAATATGACTGATCACGTTATTTAAGCCAAATGAAAATAGTGTACGACAATGCTTCTTGAAAAAAATTGCGTCATATCATTTTACACATCAGTATAATTGTATAAATAAAAGAGGTACGTCATGTAAAACTGTTTCCAGAAAGATAATGATATTTCACTTATATCATTGATGTCGACTGGAGGGTGTAGATGTGATTACTTATAAGAGTATATGATAATATAGGATTAACCCAAACAAAACCTGTAGTAATCCCTATTTTACACGGACACGGTAAATTGCTTAGTACTCTTGAAAACATTGGTTTAGCCTGAAACAGTAAGTGTTTATGGGGCGTCTATTATAGGGATCTCTTTCTTCAGTAAATGTCTTTTGAACTTTGTCTACCATCGTATGTGTATAATTGTGACAAGCACAAACGAATTGGAACAAATAAATAATGAGAAATATTGCTTTAATAGATCAAAGGTGTTATATATATATTTTTTAGGTTCTGTTGTGAAAATAAGTCATTTGGAAGTAATGGTTAATGATGGTCTTTTATGGATTTATAAAAACAATTTTATGGCTAATGAAATTTAAATGATTCTTTGATATTGTATTTACATTGGACAATAGAAAAATATCTTATTTAATTGTTTATTGATCTGATACAAATACGTGTCTCTAAAATCAGATATGTATAATTGGTTTCGTTTCCAATCTGATACAAATACGTGTCTCTAAAATCAGATATGTATAATTGGTTTCGTTTCCATTGTAATAGCTTGAAATTAAAGTTTAGAACGATTTCCGTTTATTTAATCATGGTTTAATGATGGCATAGTGTTCTAGTGGTAAAATACGAGAATGTAGGACAGAAAGTCACAGGACAAAAAGTCACAACCTCAAATATTGTAAAAGATAGGACAAAAAGTCACAATTTTCATTATTTGTTCATTTTCAATTAACAAAAATGTTTGATTAAAAAAAATCAACCTAAATATTAAATATTATGTTTAATTCCAGTAATATGTTTTTAAGTGTTTTTGTATCGAGTACACCTCAACACTAACAAACTTTATCACATAAATTGTATCGAGTACACCTCACAACTGACAAAATGCAATGAATATTCCAGTATATCACTAAAAGCAATGATGGAATACACATCCAGAGGTCATCACATAGTTTTAACCTAAGCAAAACACGTTGCATCAAGATCTTATCACTATCAAATGAATCACTTTAACTATCTGCTGTAGAATTTAATGTGGGAAAAGAAATGTCATCAACATACAAGCAAACTTTGTCCTATATTTAAAATTGAAATTTGTGACTTTTTGTCCTGTGACTTTTTGTCCTATGTGTATTAAAATAATGATTTGTGACTTTTTGTCCTATCAAAATTGTGACTTTTTGTCCTGTGACTTTTTGTCCTGTGACTTTCTGTCCGTTTACCAAATACGACAGTCCATTGTCTTCTATTCTGGGACAAATTAGCTCCAAGTTATCTATAATACATTGTAAACGTCAATTCTGTCCACAAGAAACCGCGGTATAATGAAATACATGTAGGCTATAGTTTTTCCGACTTGTTGGTGGTACTTACAGTGACCTGCTCTGGTTGTATGTGATATATAAAATACATGATTCGTCCTCCAAACAGGACACAAGTCAGTGCACCGTGTTGAGGTAATACAATGCTGTAAGTTTGTGTTCCGCCAACGTTTACAATTTACCCATAATAACTAATACATCCTATGGCATTTATGTGAATCAAAGTGTCATCACAGAGCCACGTTAGTCACCTCGTACGAAATATACGTGAAATAAGGCGCACTTGACATTCAACAAGATAAATCAATAGGTGTGAAAAGGTTTTCTACAAATATTGTTTTTGAGACTACCGCGCCATTTTGTCTGAAGTTTTACCTTTGCGACACCATTATATTTTCTGAAATGTATCTGATTGTTGTACATTCTGTCAGAGTATCATGGCGCCTTTGATCTAATTATAGCACTGTCATCCCTAGAAATACTATATTTATAGGTCATGCATTCTACAGTCGGATAAGTTTCTGATATGGTATGCTTTATTTCAACTATATGCACCAAAATCACAAGCAAACAAAAAGAGAGTAAATAATTACCGTATGATCTAATTATGACAACCATCGTAAAGAGTAATATTTCTGTAAAATGATATATATTACGATAGGGGTGCTGTAAATAAGGGGTTTGTTTCCTATAACACTAGAAACAGGCTTGTAATTAAAGTTGAGACATGGAAACTACATATTTATTAACACATTTATGATGAGGATAGGAATATAATTGTGAAAATCATAGCATAGAATTAGTTCGGATTCTTTGATTATCTTAGATGAATCACTTAGTGAAATCCCTTTCAAAACAATGTACATATACATCGTTATTATGTAAAAATGGCAACAACAAAAAAGGGGAATTTCAGTGTTGTTTTCCGATTTATTTCAATTTTAATGGATTTTTGTTTTATTTTTCTTATATTTTGTATGTGGTTTTCTTTGAATTGGCTGTTTGGTTATTTTTAAATGTATGGTTTATAACATTGCCTCTCTATGGTTTTTGTCAAGCATGTTTGATCTCTTGAGGATTCCAAGATTAAAGGGGACTAATAAGGACCGACGCTTAAATAGTCAAACGAGACAAATAACTAAAGTTGGTAATGCGAAATATTGTGTCTAACACGTGATTGTGTCTAGCAAAATATTTGATTTTAATATATACTTGTTTAGCTTTCCGTTGTTGACATGCTTCTCGCAGTGTAGTCCTTTATTATACCCCCCCCC
>MJUT01000045.1:462151-475561 GCA_002080005.1 Gigantidas platifrons
AAAAAAAATGCCGCCCTCCCTCATCAATTTTGACAAAAAAGGGCCTGAGAACCAAGTAATTAACTTTGCATGGCCTTAATGTCAATATTATTATTTGTTGGTATTAATGTCTGTATGGAATCTAATAAGATCAATCTTAAGTTATTAAATTTAGGACAGGTAAGCAAAAAATGGTTGTTATCTTCTAATGAACCACTACAGTTTGGACAATTAGTATTGTCAGATAAAAAATCATTAAATAAATGTGCCTTCAGGTTACTAGCCTCATTTCTTAATTGACAATGAATTAGGTTAAACTTCCTTATTCCAAAATTATAATGAGCATTGGTGTCCCAAGTTTTATAGAAGTGTGTCAATCTATTTTTAAAGATATTTAAACTTGGAGATTCAGTAATAGTGAGAGGCAAAGTATTCCATAGTCTTATAGTGAAAGGGATAAAACTATCATAAAAAGAACTTGTTCTGGAAAAAGGTGGATGTATTGTAATGAACTTAGAATTCCATTTAATGATTGCTTTAAGGTAGGCTTTATTCTTGTCTGTAACCAAGGAAAAAAGTCATATTTTCATCATCTGCCATACAAGTATCCTGTCTATGTCTAGACATCTGTGAAGCTTTGACGATCCATATGGATTTATTTATTTTTGTTCAGTTGTTAAGATACCTGTAAGTTTCCTCAGTGATGACTGAAAATATGCGTAGGCTTGTAAGTTACTTTTAACACAGCACTTGTAATGATATTATGTGCCACATCCGTCTGGTAATTAGTCATGCTCAATTATTGTTACACCCGATCCCCCACTATAAATTAATTGGGTGTACACTAGATGCACGGTGTCTGTCTTTCATAATACCAATGTAACCACTGCACATGATATTCAGTTCAAAGTGTTATCTAGTTAGCCATATGGTACGGTGAATTTTTCAACTCGTTGCTAATCTACTTCCTGTTTTTAGAGTACATGTACTTGATACATGTATTAACGCAAAGCTTAAGTTGAAGAAAAAGGTTATTTACGTTTTCTTAAACATGTACAAAAACTGTTCCTTAATACCGGTAATTTGTTTCAATGTATATTTAGGGCAGTCATATGGCGTGATGCATTTTCAAACTTTCAAACATTTTAAAGCGTGAACCAGGAAACACATCAACACATGATCCTGTGACTGGTCAAGTTCTACGTCATTTTAGTAGCCCTAATGGTAAGATAAAAGACATTGAAGTGTTATCAACTGTAACAAATAGCAGAATCAGCTGGAATACAGTAGATACCCTAAAATACCAAACTTTGTTAAGTGACAAATGTGAAAAAGAGAACATTTTGAATCTTAAGAACAATGATGAACAACTGGTCAAATTTGCCAAAATGTTAAATGAAAGTGCAATTGAATCTGGAGATGTAAAACCTGGTAAGAAACGTAATGGTAGAAAGAAGAATAAACCCTGGAATAGTGATATTAAGAGCCTCATTTATAAGAGCAGAGAAGCTCACTGGTGGTGGAAAACTGCAGGAGGGGGAGGCTTGAAAATCCACTATATGATGCATGTAAAAATGTTAAAAGAGGGCTTAGAAGAGCACAAAGGCAGAAGCTATTAATCGAGATCAGATTTCTTTTGAAATAATGGCAAGTCAGAAAAAAATAATCGGAAATTATTTTATAAATTAATCCAAAGACAAAGAAACAATCCTGTACAGAGACTATCAAGACTGGTTGTTGATGATGTGACATATGATACATCTAAGGCAATTGAAAATGCTTGGGCAGATTATTTTGAAAAACTAAGTAAAGCCACTTGTAGAGAAAATTTTAATGAAGATTACAAGACCCTAGTAGAAAACGATCTTGATGTATTACGTAAATTATATAGTAAAGTTCAAGTTGAAAGCAAGTTTACAACTGCTGCAGAAATTCAGATAGTTATTGAAACCATGAGTAATGGAAAACCTCCAGATGAATTATCCGTAATGGCAGAACATGTAAAGAATGGTGGACCTATTGTAGTAACCATATTGGAACAACTTTTTAATAAAATTTATGAAGAATGTATTATTCCTGATATTTTCAACAATGGAATAAATACTCCAGTCTTCAAGAAGTATGGAAAACCAATATATGACCCAAACTCGTATCGACGAATTACTGTTTGTAACATCATTGGAAATGTCTTCGAAAAACTAGTACAGTCAAAAATTATTGACATTTTGGTTAGCCAACAGAGTAGACTACAGAGAGGGTTCACAAAGAATACGCCTGTGAAAAATGCTGGCTTAATATTTACTGAAGCAATAGCCGATGCGCTAGATGAAGGTCATCCATTGTACGTTGTTTTTATTGATGCGACAAAATCATTTGATGTTGTATGGCATGCATCACTACTCCGCAGATTACATAAGGCTGGAATAAGAGATAGTGATTGGAAAATACTTGATGAATGGCATAAAGATCTAACTTCGAAAGTGAAATGGGATGGTAACTTCTCTAGAATTTTCCATGAGGAACAAGGCGTTAGACAAGGTGGTATTTTATAACCTCTCCTGTACAAAGTCTTTATCAATCCGTTATTGAAAACGCTTAAAGAAGAACATCTAGGCTCCATGATTGGCTCCATACATGTAGGATCACCTGCCTGTGCAGATGACATTTTGCTGATCTCTAGAAGTCTAATTGATTTACAAACTATGTTGCTGATTCAGGAAGATTTTGCCATTACCGAGCGATATCTATTATCTGAATCTAAAAGTAAGATTATGGTAATGAATGCTAAGAATAAGGAGGTCGACGGGGTAAACATAAAATGACATGGCCACGCATTAGAGCAGGTAACTACACCCATATAGGTATACAGAGGAATGCAAATAAGTCTGGTCTTATATATGAAAGGATTAAGTTAGCAAGAAGAACTTCATACGCTCTGATGGGTGTAGGGCTTCACTGCTATAATGGCGTAAATCCAGAAGTAGGACTAAAAATTTGGAATACATATGTACAGCCGAGATTGATTTTTGGCTTGGAATCGGTAGTCTTAAAAAGGAAAGATATTGATGCTCTCAACCAGTTTCATAAAAGTTTGTTAAAGAGCTTGCAAAATCTGCCAGAAAGAACTGCTGATGCAGCTGTTTATCTGTTATCAGGTCAGTTACCAGTTGAGACAGATATACACTACCAGATTTTAGTCAGGCTAGGAAATATACTAAGAAACGACTGTATTGAGAAAGAAATTTGTATTCGACAGATTCTTGTAAAACCAAATATTTCAAATAGCTGGTTTATATATGCCAAAAATATCCTGGATAAGTACGAACTAGATTCAATATACTCATTAATTGAAACTGTACCATCACCTGGTGTTTGGAAGAGAACAGTTAGGTCAAAGATCAATCTTCATTGAAAACGACTTATTGAAAATGACTGAAAAACAAGTTTGTCCTATTTGAACTGTAGTATGATACCGGGAGAAATTCATAATATATGGTCCTCGGCAGGATTTAACTCTACTGCAATCAAGAAAGCAAGCACCAAGGCTCGTCTGGCTGCAGGTGTTTATGTTCTACAAAAAGATAGATCCAAGTTTTATGGTTCACGTGAGAATCCATTATGCTACATGTGTGCAGATGGAATAGAAGACCAAGCACATTTCATATTGAACTGTTCAAATTTGTCAAATATCAGACTACCCTTTTTGCAATGCTTGAGAAATATGGTGCAGAACTTTAGTATATCTATTTCCAACTATATTGAAGATAACAACTTATTGCTACAGTTGATATTGGATCCTACACATCCTTCTATACCAATTAAGTTACAAAGTAGAGACATTAATAAACAAATAGAGACCATTTCCAGAGGATTGTGTTATGCATTACATAGAGAAAGATGTACCAAGCTAGACATCAAGCTGGGGTGAGACAGGGTTCGGAGCCTTGGGTTAGGCGCGCACGCAGTCGATTTTATCTTTTAACCTTTAAGGTTTTAAAACGAGTACGTCCTGAGATAATCCTAATGATATATGAACTGCTAATATGGATCTGAATTTTACCTTTTATAGACAGTGAATTGTTTATATTTTAGTGACAGTCTAGTGCTATGAATAGATGGTGACATTTTATCTTTTTAAAGCTACGTAATTTGTGTCAAGAATTTTATGATTTTAAAAGTAATGCTATTTTAGCTGTTTATATATAATGTTGTATATACCTGTACACTCCGCGAGCGGTGGTAGGTCGTTTGTGACAGTTGCTGTAAATCTGGACTGTTTTGTGGCTTATGAAGATTGTAAAAGGTCCCGCAAGTACTTGTAACACGTAAACTCAGTTTAAGTTCAACTCATCCGATACATTACTCTGATACACTGACATAGCCAGTGGAGCGCCAAACTTTACAGAAAGAAAGAAAGAAAGAAAGAAAGAAAGAAAGGAAAGGTCACAGACTACATGGGATTGATTTGAATTTAAAACAAAAACAGGTTACGAAACGAGACAACGTTAATGCCCCACCCCCACCCAATCCTCCGGCAAATAATGAACATTGACTGAATGTTAATTTAGTGTATTTTTGTCACAAACTATTCTGTGTACCATTACAATATTTATTGTCGCTGTTAGCTGTTAATTAAAGTTGTTTTGAATGTCATTCTTCTCCACAATCACTTTGCTGTGATCGTGACATGTTCTGTAATCAGTGATTTGTATTATATGCTGTATTTCCCTCTTTTACTACTCACCAGATTTCAAGACTCCCTATACCAACCCTGATTATATGTCTCACAAGTGTCACAGTAATATCATATAATATACGTAATCTCTGTCTTTATTTTTGCATGCTATGCAACATTACGGCACCGACAAACATGTTATACACCATTACGACACCGACAAACGTCAATACTTCATTGTCAACCATCGAATCTTTATAACATTATTCACTTGTTTCTAATGATACGTTCACAAACTGTTTTACTAATAAATTACTAGTTTGTCGCGTGTTATGTGCCAAATAGAGGCATGATTTCTGTCAGTTTTGATTAGATAAGAAAAATCAGACTGCATCAACACACTGGGTCTCCTTTGAAAATGTGTTAAGACTACAGGTTTATAATCAATTTTTCAAATGGAATTGGTATTCACGAGAAATAGGCATGCAGAGGAAAATATGAATCTTTGATAATCGTTATATTAGGATGGATAATCACTCTTAGATATGCATTGTTTATGACAAAATAAAGATTTCTTTGTTAATACTAAAATGAACAAACAAAAAATACCACACTGTCGGAACAACTCCAAAATCAAATATCAAAATACATGTATGTGTGTATTTATAAAATAAAAAATTTCAGGAAGCTCGTGAAGATAATATACACATGAATGAGACTTAAGTTGTCATTAGATTTACGGCTTCTGATTATCACCTTGGTATTTCCACACTGTTATTAATACCACCACTAGATTGGTGTCACTGGTGGTGGATATTCACACACCTCCCCCCCCCCCCCCCNCCCCCGCGAAGATACCATTCGCTCTGTAGCATTCAAATGCAGAATGTATGAAGAACAACTATGAGATACAGATCTGGACGTCACCCAGTATAAATATGGCTAAAAAATTACGACACCAACGTGGACATTATATGATCGAGAGGGGGGAAAAAACCCATACCAAAAAAGCGAAAACCTTCAGAATTATGATCACAGATGATCAATTCACCAGTTGTTTAAGTTAAAAAAAAATACAATGAGTAACGATGATCTGGATTGTAAATCACCTACTATTATTTACAGATTATTAGACTGTAACCTTTGGTTCAGAATCACAGAAGACTTATAAAATAGAAAGAAAGATCATCAAATACGGTGCTTATGACAAATATTTGTAAAGAAATACTGGTAATTAATCTACAAAATACATTTAACCAATCAAAGAAATACATTAAATCAATCAGAAAAAATATCTTTAATCAATCAAAGATATCACTGAAGAACACAAAATACTGAGTCCATTCATTCATTCTGTCTATTTCCTCTATATTGCTAACTCGAATGATTCAGCGCCTTCTAGCGCTATGCTACAAAGCCTAATATAACGACTGGATTATTCGGGTTACTATATTGCATTCGATTACAATGAAATTTCAAATGCAAATTAAATAATAGAAAACATTAATTATAACATGTCAATTAGAAGTTTTATATACAATAGTAGTAGTTCATTTCATATGTAGTTTGCTGATGATATTGTAAGTATGCATAGGTCTGTTACTGGATATATTTTACAGCTCTGTTGTATTCTGCTGCCAGTTTAGTGTCATGAAAATAACACATTTTCTGAAATGATTTGAGGCCAACATCGCCTAGATCGGTACACAGAGTTTTCCCCCAGTAAAATTTGGTATAATGCCTCATCCTCATAGCTGCTTTGTTCAACATAGAGATCTAAGCAAAAATTTTCAATAATTAAGTGCAACCAAATATTTTGGATTTCCAAATTATATGGACAGGTACAGCACACATATATATAAATACCTAGAATTATATCAGGTTTTTTTAATCATAATGTTCTATTCTTTGTACACCCCTTTTTGACTGTCTAAGAACGATATAATTGAAATATTGCTAAGGTTGGCGTTAAACACAAATCAATCAATTGACTGTCTAAAACGGAATCATGGACTGTTCCTTACTTATTACATTGTTTGTATTACCAAGGCATTAAATCTAGATACTTCCTGTCTGGTACTCGTAAATGCGTTTGGCTTCCTGTTGATGGGCGCTATGATAAGGCCATTGATGTCTAGCAATTGCACTGAACGCATATCAGAAGCATTAAGACATTCTTACTGATATAGAAGATTACCTTTGGAATTATAAGACATTGCATGTCACCAGAGATGAAACACTTGGTGGTCTTTGATGTGTTTATCATTAGATAAACAACAGAAAGGAATTAAATGTTTGCTATCAAGAAGATTTGTTATAGTAAGATGCATGTAAATGTAATATAAGCATTGTTATAATATACCTTGGTATCCACAACCTGTAACTTCTTTTCTGTTCTCTAGTTTAGTAAGTGCATCTTACTACGATAAATGTCATGTTTAAAATACCCTATAACTGATAATAGAAAATAGAATTTAAAGATGACATGTTATTATCAGGAGGGTTATTAACTACGACTTAATTTGGAAGGTTGTTATTGTAGTTTTGAGCTGATCGAATTTATACTTTGCATGACTTAATTGTGACATGACTACAGTAGAATAAGGTTATGACCATGTTTGTCCTAATCCTAGAGGTGTAACCTGTCTCAGATGGAAATGTAGCATTGGTGACATGTATCAGAACATTTTAAAATAAGGTTGTGATGTAATATGAAGTACAATTGATGTGTTATAAAACATTATTATGACCTAAAACTAGATTTCTCACATTTATATGTAGAATTAGATATAGTCATTGTGACAGATATTAAGTCTGGAATGTTTAAAATGGTCAATGTAATTTGTTGTCATGGCATTATTTTTGCTAATCAGGCCAAATTACTAATAATCTTTCCAACACATGATTTCAAATTCATACACACTTGGTTGCTATTACTTGATTTTCGTTCAGTCTATTACTTGATTTTCGTTCATTCTATTACTTGATTTTCGTTCATTCTATTACTTGATTTTCGTTCAGTCTGTTACTTGATTTTCGTTCATTCTATTACTTGATTTTCGTTCATTCTATTACTTCACATTAGATAAACAAAATAGTGTTAAATATTTAGGCATTGACATTGATCAAAACCTGTCTGGCGAAAAAACAGCTAACTCTATTATTAAAAAGGTTAATTTCCGGTTGAGATTTATGTATAGAAAGGCAAATTGTCTATCTGCTGAAATGCGGAAAACTTTAAGTATGGCACTTATTCAATATCATTTTGATTATTCCTCCTGGTACACTGGTATAACTCGTGCTTTAAAAATCAAACTGCAAGTGGCACAAAACAAAACAGTTAGATTCATTAAAAGCATGGGCCCAAGAACTAGTATAAAGCAAGCTGAATTATCTAGTCTAGAATTTTTAAATACTGAAAACAGAGTAAAACAGCTTCGATTGAACCATGCTCATAAAATCTATTATGATAAATGTCCTTCTTATTTGAAAAATAATTTCATCAAAATTAATGAACATCATGCCCATAATACTAGATCAAGTCAGATTAATTATGTTACACCAAAAATTAAAGGCATCGAATCAACAACGTTTTACNNNNACAATGGAATCCATGATTGGAATTCTCTACCCGATTCGATCAAATCCATCAATGATTTGCAAAGATTTAAAAAAGAAGTGAAGTGCCACCTGATACATACCAGTGAAGAACGGGAAAGACGTGTCATATCATAATAATGACAATTATATATATATATATTTTCATAGATAATGTACTTATTTTAAAATTAAGTGATCCCTCTGCCCGCTCATGTTAATCCTTTAATATCCACTTGAACTTTAAGCTGATACTTGTAAAGGACCCCATTGGAAATAAGCTGAATGGCTTTCATGTACTATCCTTGGTGAGAAAGTTCTCAGCAGTTACAATGAGTGGATTGAAGTTTCTGTTAATGATGGCAGTTTTATGTTTTATTTTTAAATTAACGAGAAATGTTTAAACACTTGTGTATGATGTTGAAATTTTTAAACCTAAATATATTTGACCTTTTACCTTTTTTTACTTGATTTTCGTTCAGTCTATTACTTGATTTTCGTTCATTCTATTACTTGATTTTCGTTCATTCTATTACTTTATTTTCGTTCATTCTATTACTTTATTTTCGTTGATTCTATTATTTTTTCTCTTTTAGGTTGCCACCTCATCCATATATTACTATCCTAAACAACAGACCAGAATCATGGCCACAACTTGTGCAGGAAATTTATGGCTTGTGTCACCATGACAACAACAGGTGTGATTTAGCTATTTGTTTCAATTTTCTAGTTCAATATGACACAGATCATCAGGCCATTTAAGCAGCTTGCTTTAAATACATTTACATTTACTGGAATACTGTGAAGGGCCGTCAAACAGCATCAACTCACAGGAAAACTAGTGTGGCGTGGCTTCCACACAAGGCCGTTAAAAGTTGTCCGTATATACAGTTCAAAACTATTTACAGCACCACTTTACCCTAGTCTTCAATAAAACTGTGGAGTGAGGTTTTGAATGCCTCCACAGTTTTCTGGCTGACGACCCTGTCTGGTAGGTTGTTCCTTTATAGCGGTACCCCCTTTATAGTACCTTTATATTCACAAACTCCATGAAGAAGGCATTACCACAACTAGAATGATGTAGTATAATTCTGAATGTTAAATAACTACCTTTTTTAGTTTTGGCTGTCGTAACACATTTTGTGAACGGAACATATAGAATAAAATCAGCTCACCAGTAATATCAACATTTACTGGTTCCTCTCCATTGTAAACAACAATCAGTAAAACATAGTCATAGCCATGGCCATAGATAAAGTTAGAACCGTGTGTAAGTGTGTTCAGTTTATCACATCTTTATAAATGTATTCTTGTCGGTCCTATGATCATGCAGCTTTGGTGTTAGCTGTATTGTCTGTTGTCCAATTTCTTTTTTAAATTTTAATATCATACAACAAAAGTACATTGTTTCAAATATGGCAAAAAGTTATTTTTGGTTTTTATTCTTATGTTTCAACACCATCAAGAACTTATAATTAGAATTTTCTTTGGTGGGATTCGTTAATAGATTATGTTGTTGATATTTTTAACTCCCCCTTTCCTACACGACAATAGTTTTATCTTCATCATTAAGCAGTTTTCGTCATTAAATTTTATGTTTAAGACTAATATCACTAACAAGACATCTTATGACATACACATATTTTTAAATATGTTTTTTTGGGACTAGTTACAACTCTACATGCATGACGAATCTAGAAAACTAGCAATAATTTGGTTAAAATGTTTATCTTGAGAAAATATGAAAACATGTTGATTGTCACGTACTTTAACAGAAATGTTAACTTTCTAATGAGATCATGTAGGGGACTTAACTGTTAAAAATGTTAATGATGGATGACAGTGTGAAGTGAATTCTTAATCAGTTTAATCTAAGCTAAGTTTAATTAGTTTTTACACTGAAGACAATTAACAAACAGGATAAAATAATGGTTATCTATCAATATTTGATCAGTGTTTTTGTTTGTAGTCAGGAAGTGTACATATTATAGAAGTTCACGATAAATTAGCTTATTAGAAATGAAATGAAAAACAAAATATACCACACCATCGAAACAGTTTCAAAATTCAAAGGCAAATCATAGAAAGGAGCAAATTTGATACATGTACCCCTAACACATATATACACGCCCACCCTAACACATATATACACGCCCACCCTAACACATATATATGTAAGACATAAATTTTTTTCGGTTGAAATTTTATCCGATGGAAAGAATTTAATATTAAATTTTATGTTACGGTAAATATTTTATAATAAAATATTTTCCATTGCTATAAAAAAATATCCAAGCTATATATATAAATATACATATAGATAGTGTACAATAAACAGGTACATATATTATTTCCGACGCTGATTATTAAATCATAAGACCCATCTGTAATATTATTTCCTACGATTAATGATAAATCACCTGAACCATCAAATGAGATAATCTGGATAATATTTTATACTAAGGTATGTAATATTATATCCGATGCTGATCATTAAATCGTGAGACGCATCGATTTCCGATGCTCATTGATAAATCACCCGATCCCTCAAATGAGCTAATCCGGATAATATTTTATGCTAAGGTATGTAATATTATTTCCGACGCGGATTAATAAATCACCTGACCCTTCCGGAAAATATTTCATAAATAAAATTATAGCCAGAACACTGTCAATTTAAATGACAGATTGAGTAATCTTCAAACCGTCATGTAAGTTTAAATATATTAAAAATTTGATTCATACTGTAGTAATAAAGAAGCATTTCACTAGTATTAAGTACATATTTATTTGCAGCAATGTTAATTGATTAATTGAGAAAATTAAAACTTATAAAATCAGATTGTTTCTTCTATAATATTTTTTCTGGTTGAAAAGTTATAATGTGCAATGTTATCCACGGATATATTTTGATATTAAATTTCTTCCACCTCATCTGGAAAATATATAATAGCATTGGAAGAAATTTAATATTGAAATAATGTCCAAGGATAATATTTTATATTAAAAATAATCCGCTGGAAAAAATATTATGGAGGAAAAAATAAAATGTTACATATACACACCCACCCTAACACATATACACACTCACCCTAACACATATATACATGCCCTCACTAACACATATATACATGCCCACTAGCTTTTCTGTCTTGGTACACACACTTGTGGCATTGTTAATCTAGTTTTATGAGCCCAAGCATTCCTCATAGAGTGAGTAAGATATTGTTGTTAAATGTCAGCTTAACTATTTGTCAGCTATATCATGATGAGAACAGGTTCATTTTCATTGTGATGATGATGAGATCCGCTTTGTACTAGACCAACACGCTTAGTTGGATTTTTTCTATACGGCAAGCTCACTGAAACAAAAGTCCGTAGATGGACATATCGCCCCACTCGGACACATTCCTCTCAAGTCAACCATTCTGTGCTCTTTCTCCTTAATGCTGTGTGCTTAGTGGAGAAACAACAAATACCAATTTTATAGTCTTTGGTTTGACCTGATCTGGGTTTGAACATATGATCTACCACACTCGGTGTGAGCACGTTAACCATTACACCATCCATAGGGTTCCTTAATTCTTAGAAGTTAATTCTTTATAAATAGCTTATATATGATGGTGATTATATATTTCACTTTTATTACTTGTAGTATTTGTGCATTTCCATTGATTAAAACAAGCATACGTTAGCCTTGTGCATATATTTCAAATATAATAAAATACAGTCAAGTGTTTAATGACACATACCAACATCCGTTTACTACATTTACCAAATCATTTAATCAGTTGCAATATTTCTGGTATTCCATCTTTTAGATTTTTTTGTGTATTTTAATTGCTGTGTCCATGTAGGTTGTGATTTGATCTAATATCCATGGAAATATTTTGTTTTCTGCTTTGTCATATACATGTACAAGCATGAAAAGATAGTTTAAAAACATAGTTAAAGATGTGTTCAAAGATCCATATTGGTGTTATTAAATGGAAAATAAAAATAAAAAAAAGTAATACTTGTAAATTGATTGTGAAAAAAAACCTTGTATTTTTTAGCATTAAGAAGAACTGTATCAAATTGTTGGAGCCTTTTCTGAAATTTGTACTGTTAGAACCTTCACAGAGTCAACAGTTTTTACAAATCAGAACAAATCTTCAACGAACCCTGTTACAGGTCATATCGGAGGAAGAGGACTTTATTGTTTTTAAGTTTATAGTGAAAATCTTGCCATGTTTCCAGGTTTGTATTTGAAAACAAAATAGTTGTTTTTCATTTAGTATTGGAATTAATTCCATTTCTCATGCATTGTATCTGCACAACCATGTAAATGTTCTCTGGAAAACAAAACTTGTAAACAAAAATTACTTCATCACAAAAGAATATATTTCCACTTTACATAGTACATGCATATACTAAAGCTGAATTGAAGATATTGAAACATTAGAATGTTACTTAAAGCTGAATTGAAGATATTGAAGCATTAGAATGTTACTTAAAGCTGAATTGAAGATATTGAAACATTAGAATGTTACTTAAAGCTGAATTGATGATATTGAAACATTAGAATGTTACTTGTATTGTATTTGCTGAAGATAATCATATTTAATAAACCTATGTGACCCATACAATGTGTACCGATGTCTTGCCAGAAAACCAAGAGATTAATAAAAGTTCTTATTCTATTTATTTAATGAGCTTATGAGGCCCATACAATGTATAGAAATACAGTCATGGAAAATAATTATTCGCCACCCTCGATTTTACGCTATATATTTCATATAAAACCACATTAAAAATTATTGTGAAGTCATTTCTAAACGGATTCTGATCATTTTTGCACCAGAAGAAGCAGAAATATTTAAATATTATTTGTTTATTTTAGCACGATTTCCGTCAGATTGCCTTTATTTTCTTATGATTTAAAGACAATTTTTTGTTTTCTGACATCAAATTTGCTATATATTTAACCAAAATAAAATCGGAAAAATCAATATTTGTGTTTAAATCACCAGAAAACATAAACCATGCAGACAAAAATTGCTATCAGATAAATAAAATTCAAAGAATTCTGCGTGTCTTGAAATAAATTTCATAAAAATCTGCCCAGAGATAGCTTTAAAATATTTTTTTTTAATGTGGTTTTATATGAAATATATAGT
>MJUT01000045.1:479257-490294 GCA_002080005.1 Gigantidas platifrons
TTTAGTGTTTGTTTGTTTATGTGAACAACTCAGGTTCTAGTTTAGTGTTTGTTCATGTGAACAACTCAGGTTCTAGTTTAGTGTTTGTTTGTTTATGTGAACAACTCAGGTTCTAGTTTAGTGTTTGTTCATGTGAACAACTCAGGTTCTAGTTTAGTGTTTGTTTGTTCATGTGAACAACTCAGGTTCTAGTTTAGTGTTTGTTTATGTGAACAACTCGGGTTCTAGTTTAGTGTTTGTTTGTTCATGTGAACAACTCAGGTTCTAGTTTAGTGTTTGTTTGTTCATGTGGACAATTCATGTTCTAGTTTAGTGTTTGTTTGTTTATGTGAACAACTCAGGTTCTAGTTTAGTGTTTGTTTGTTCATGTGAACAACTCAGGTTCTAGTTTAGTGTTTGTTCATGTGAACAACTCAGGTTTTAATTTAGTGTTTGTTTGTTCATGTGAACAACTCAGGTTCTAGTTTAGTGTTTGTTCATGTGAACAACTCAGGTTCTAGTTTAGTGTTTGTTTGTTCATGTGAACAACTCAGGTTCTAGTTTAGTGTTTGTTCATGTGAACAACTCAGGTTCTAGTTTAGTGTTTGTTTGTTCATGTGAACAACTCAGGTTCTAGTTTAGTGTTTGTTTGTTTATGTGAACAACTCAGGTTCTTGTTTAGTGTTTGTTCATGTGAACAACTCAGGTTCTAATTTATTGTTTGTTTGTTCATGTGAACAAATCTGGTTCTAGTTTAGTGTTTGTTCATGTGAACAACTCAGGTTCTAGTTTAGTGTTTGTTTGTTCATGTGAACAACTCACGTTCTAGTTTAGTGTTTGTTCATGTGAACAACCCAGGTTCTAGTTTAGTGTTTGTTTGTTCATGTGAACAACTCAGGTTCTAGTTTAGTGTTTGTTCATGTGAACAACTCAGGTTCTAGTTTAGAGTTTGTTCATGTGAACAACTCAGGTTCTAGTTTAGTGTTTGTTCATGTGAACAACCCAGGTTCTAGTTTAGTGTTTGTTTGTTCATGTGAACAACTCAGGTTCTAGTTTAGTGTTTGTTCATGTGAACAACTCAGGTTCTAGCTTAGTGTTTGTTCATGTGAACAACTCATGTTCTAGTTTAGTGTTTGTTCCTGTGAACAACTCAGGTTCTAGTTTAGTGTTTGTTCATGTGAACAACTCAGGTTCTAGCTTAGTGTTTGTTCATGTGAACAACTCAGGTTCTAGTTTAGTGTTTGTTCATGTGAACAACTCAGGTTCTAGTTTAGTGTTTGTTCATGTGAACAAATCAGGTTCTAGTTTTGTGTTTGTCTTAGATAATTTGACTCTCCACATTGACTTAATAGGGCAATATTTAATTCCTTGATTTGTGTGGTCTTGTTTTACACCCAATATAACGTTTATTTCAATTTCTAACTTTATTGTAGACACAATTTAAGGAAACAAATATAATAGCCATTGTATCTATCTTGTCAACAAGTCCCAGGGATTATATAGACCCGATTGTAAATATAGGTATGTATAATATAAGACAAGTGGTTGTATGGAGTATTATATTTTTGAAAATAATTGCGTTTCATACAAGTGAAACAGTCCCAGCTTTCATGAGATGAGTTTCTCCTGGAATTTAATAACATTGAAACATCTATCCCTTTAGAAGGAAAATTTTACAAGCAAGTTAAATCTTCAACTCCTTCAAAAGTTGGAAGAAACTGTGTTGTTTTATGTCCTATGAAATGTATGAAATTTATTATGGGAGATATAGGATATGTTTTGGCCAAATTATTCCTAACTCGTAGGTAATTTATAAGAATTCTTGATACAATTTAAAATCAAGAATTGTTGCTCTATGAATTATATATTGGGACGAGCTGTCATTCATTATAAAATAGATGAATTAAGCTTTGTCTGTAATATGCAACCAAACTCTAGGCTTTTCCTTCAAACTCTACTTTCGATTGTGTTTTCAATCCCATGTGTGAAAATGTTTTTGAATTGCAACCAAGCAAAATTCAATATTTTGGTATACGAATAAAGTGACAACATTGTTTAGGATGAAGAAAAGTCTGCAGATACCAATAGGGTAATTAGACACCGTAAATCAAAAGACAGAAAAAACAATATCCAAAAAGACAAAAGGACGAAATAACAAATAATGGTCTACAAAACACTACAAAGAAAACTACAGATTGAGCAACACGAATCTCACCAAACACCTGGGTGTGAAATCGTGTGCTCCATCGTGTTACTCTTGTTACAACCCTGATAAGACAAACAGATCACAACATGGTAATTTGTGACATAGATGTTACGTAACTATTAATCAAGTCAAGACTGTAAAACTTTCAAAATGATGACTTCAACTTCACCATTAAGAACCCTTGGTTAAATAGCTTCCTCATTAGCAGTAACCCTCTATCAAGGAAGTCATGATGGGAACCACTCCCTCTGGAATAGCATATCAACAGAGAAATATATACTCCATATGTGGGTGCTGCTGGAAAATTACTAGTATGAAAAACCCTCTATGGTTTAATCCTCAACCTACATTTAATTTTGAATTTCCATACAATTAAAAGTTTGATACAAATCTTTTGATAATTCATCACTCTTTGTTAAGATTAGATCAGAGATATCTGAATACTCAGCATTTTATTAAGACATCCCTGGGGTTATGGTTATGGTGTTTAAAGCCACTTTCAACAATATTACACTTTTATTGTGGTGGTCAGTTTAATTGTGAGGGAAACCAGTGTACCAGGGAAAACCACCAACCTGTCCCATGTCACTGACAAACTTTATCACATAATGTTATATAGAGTACTCCTCACAATGAACGGGATTCGAACTCATAACGTTAGTGGTGATAGGCTCTCATTGCATAGGAAGTTGTAAATCCAAATACCATACTATCACGACCACGACGGCCCCCAGACATCTCTGTTGATAATGATAGAGTTACATACACGGCTGTCTTCAGACATCATGCTGCTTTTCTTCCTCTTCTGTCTGTTATTCCCATTTTGACTGCAGCATCAATGCCTTTTTACTTACTCTGAAATTTGTTTCTTGAACTTATAAATCTAAATTCATGAAATGCTCAGATTCTCTTTTGTGTCTCTTTGCACTTTAGAACGAGAAAAGTCAAAATCCTCTTAATATTTGACAATTATCAAACCCTGTGGTCGTGAGAACAAAAATTATTTACCTCTAGATCGCAAGTATCAACGAAAACACTGTCATGGGTCAGGAAGTGAACTATGCCATGGATAGCCCTGCAGCTCACTATTTTCTTCCTTATATGGATATTTACCCATATATATTAACAAATGTTATTCATCTTTGGCAGTATTGTTGGAATCAACAACGTTAACATAATAATTAATTACATGGAATTCAATCTACAGTCAAAAACGTGAGGAAGAAAGTAGCTTTGACACATTCTGGTATATGTCAGAATGAAGGTCTCGATACAGCTTCAAGGGTGACACACATTATTATATTTTTTATGAAGAACAGCGTGACCTGAATGTGGTTCTTTCTATTACATGTTTTAATTAACTGTATAGATGTTGGTTATATCCGTAGGAGCATTATATAAGTCGACCCCTTTAATGATGTATTTACAAATGCCACAGGGGATACATTTTCAGTTATCTTTTTAATTAAATTTGAATAATAATGTACTTTTGGTGATAGTTTTGCACTTCCTGTTTCTAATATTATTTTTATACTTTCTTTATTTGACATTTAAGTTGTAAATCTTTCTTATAGTTTTACATAACTAGTTTTTCTAAATCATAATTCCATGTTTAATTAAAATCTTCACCTACGAGATTTTTAACTCATAATCCCATGTCATAATCCCATGTTTAATTAAAATCTTCACCTACGAGATTTTTAACTCATAATTCCATGTTTAATTTTAACATTTTTTAATTAAAATGTTCACCCACAGTATGGTAGATATATTGACAAAGATGGGGTTTAACTACAACAAATAGTAGATATATTGACAAAGATGGGGTTTAACTACAACAAATAGTAATGTTCCCATTTCATGTTTGAGTTTTATAAGCAGTGTATTTTTTTCCTCCTAAGACTCGCATGTTCATGTCGCCTGTGAGCTAGAGATTACATGTTTTATTTTGAATAAAGGACAAACTGTCATAAAAGGCTTCAATAATGACTGATCCGGTCCATGCTCAGTTATTTACTTGTGAATGGCTGTGATAAAAACGTAGATATCAAATTTAGTTCGCGCGAAGCGTTTCTGGATTAACCTTCATCAGGTACGCTCAATATCAAAAGATTGGAAAGCCAAACAATTGTAAAGTGCACCATAATACTTGGGTATAAGATCTAAAGTGCACCATAATACTTGGGTATAAGATCTAAAGTGCACCATAATACTTGGGTATAAGATCTAAAGTGCATTATTTTTTAAGATATGTATAAAGTACTCCAGCTACTCCTTGAATCTGATGAAAGGAGAAGCGCAACACGTTATTATTTGTAATATTTTGATACAGTTAAGATCGTCAAATCCCTAATTGGTTATTCTGTGCCAGTACTCCTACTGTAATAGCCACATTCAATCCTTCTTTGTTTAAATCAACTTCTCAATTTCACATCAATAGCCAGGTCTTATGTCACAAAATCTCTTCATTATCCAGAATTAGCCAAATAAAGCGGTCGTCTATTGCAGGAAATTTTTATTTAGTGCTATTTTACTTTTAATTGGTGTAGAATTTGGCAATTAGTCTTACAGTACACATAAGGCAACCATAGTTTAACCCTTTCATAGCTATATTCTTTGTTAATTAGTAGTGAAGATTAATTTGGATTACATTCACATTCATCTTTATTTGCAGCGCATTTTTGCTAACAAGCTGTCAGTTAGTATTTAAAAAAGGCAATCAGCATTTCTAGGACATGTAAATTAGGATCCATATTTGATTATTTTTTTGCATTGAGCTGTAAATAAAATAAAGAGTAGTTTATTTCAATTCAGGTTCAGTGATCAAATTACAAATACTGACGACACGTTAAGCTTATCTGTTATATATCCGAGATAATGTTGTTGACGTTCGGTTTGTTTGTGTATTGTGACATCGAATTAGTGTCTGTTATTGCCAATTAAGAAATGAAGTGCCTGCATTGTATAATGGCTAGTGTGGTCTCTCAAATGTGGTAGATTGTTTGTTTGATTTCCGGTCGGATCAAGCAAAAGACTGCAGCATTACTTTTTGCTGCTTCATTAAGGAGTAAGAGCAAAGACTGGTTGGATCAGTGTCAGAATATTGTAATAGAGTGAACTGTTGTTTCGATGGTCAAACACATACCTAGCGTGTTTGTCTTGTACACAGCTGGCATCATTGTTGTCTCATCAAATAGTAACTTGTTTCTCTATGATATAACTGAACAAATGCTCAGTTGGTGTGAAGCAACAAAGAAACAAAGAGTCACTCAATTCACAAATAGGTGCATGTAGTCAAACTTTATATACAATATAAAGGTAATTTCTTTATGTTTCCAGAAAATAAATCAGGGAAACATTTTTGTGTTTAGTTATTTAGATCATTTAAAAATCCAGAGTGGTATAGTATATACAATTACTGCCTCTTTAGGAGCTTAACATCAATATTTGTCAACCTGAGAACGGTTGTTTTGCTCGAGGGTTTTAACCAGGGGGAAATAACCCATACCAGATTGACAATTATTGAGGTCCATATCAAACTCCTTGAATGGCAGTAATCATTTTATTTTGCATGATAAGCACAGTATAATTTATTGTCAGTAAAAATTAAAGAACAAATATGGAGTTTGTCGAAGGTGACAATACTATTGTCACACCTATATTGAAGCATAACTATATGGATTGTCAAGAGTTGTCATACCTCTGTTGAAACAATTGGTAGACAAAATGGAATGGGATTTGTTATGGTTGTCATTGAACATTTCAATAATTGTCTACGGTCGTGTCACTATAAATGATTCAATAAGAAATATTCATATCATATCCGGTGAGATATGATAATATGTTTTGTCAGTCATTTATTTTTCATCTGTTTTCTCGATCATTTGTAATGGACTTTATTTCATTTTACATCATACTCCTAGAATTATGTAGGAAGATTGCATATGGTTACTTCAGAACATACATTGTTAAATTTGGGGCTGCTGCTAATGGTAATGCAGACAATTTTTACCCATGTGATAATATCTAGATATTTTATTATAAGAATGACACAGACTACATTTAGTACAAACAAGCCATATAAAGTATTGTAAATTGAATGTTTAAGGCCTACACATGGTGCATGATAGAAGTGCACCCATAAGTTATTTACAGGACAGTAGGATAAGCTTGTAAAGTGCACATCATTTTTCTAGGTTTTCATACTCTTAGTTTTATATCAGGACGAACAAAGTACATTATCTTACTTACCATTACAATTCCAACGGAGGAGTTAATATTTGGTAGAGAAAGGACAAAAAGGATGTTAACTTTGACCTTTGTTATTTATGGAGGAATAATTGCATTAATGATTTCCTATTATAGGTTTAATTTACATAAATTCCTGAGGCAATATATAGTACAAATAATGTATTTTACCCATTCCAGTAACAAAAGTACGAGAACTGGACAAAGCATGTTGATTGTAAATGTTTGCTTGTATCAACAAATTTCTATTGAACTCTGAAGACATATCTGCAGCTCAATTTACATTTACCAAATACCAGCACTGATATATGGAGAGGATTAAGGGGGATTTTATTTTTGTTCAGAAATGTCTGGTGTCTGGTTAGGTGTTAATATGGTAATTATGGTCTTAAATGAATAGTGTTTATGAAGGACTGTATAAGCCAGGTCTTAATACAAAACATATATCATCAAGTGAATGTTTTATTTAAAGTACAACACAATGATAGAATTCCCAGTTCAGCCTATCTGAGGACAACAAACTAAATGTTCTTATTCAGTTCAAATGTACCTATATCAATGTTCAATGTGATTGGATAGGAGAGAAAAATCTCATCTTTCAGTTGTAATAATAGTAAAAATAGAATTATTACCTACAATAAAAATTGAAATAAATGTATATCAATATATAATCATTTTGAAAATAATAGTTTATCTCTGAGGTAAAGTATTTACAATGACTAACGAATATTAACATAAGAAAATAAGGCACACCTTAAAAGCAAACCAGGTTAAAAATGAATGTTAAAAACATTCAAGCAACACAGAATACTCTCCAAAACAGCCTCCACAAATAAACAAACAAACAAACTAACAAAACAAAACAGAATGGCATGATGGCATCAGGCACTTTCAAGAAAAACAACAGAATGATTTTTGCTCATCTGATTCAAGCTTTAAACCAGTACTAAAGCAATCCAAATTGTCAACATTTCTTCAATTATTTTGTGGAAAGTGGCTTAAATTCAAAATATCGATTCTCACGGTAATTTCCAAATATACAAAATCATATTCGAAGTTTATCTGACACCAATGGATAAAGTTTGACCACACTTTTCTAGATTGTCTTTTATTTCAATTTTGTGCAACAATCCTACCATCAAACATAAATAACCAGTGCAATGTTGTATAGAATAGAAATTTCTACAAATAACCTTGTCTTTTAATAAGTTTTTCTTGTTCCAGTTTTTTTTTATTCCATTGATTTTGCATGTATTAAGATTATGCAAATGGAATCTATTCTGACTGAAGTTGATATTGAAATTGTGGTCTTTTGTGTCAGGTATTGATACTCCTTTTTAGCTCACCTGGCCAAAGGCCAAGTGAGCTTTTGCCATCACTTGGCGTCCATCGTTCGTCGTCCGTCCGTCCATCCGTCTGTCCGTCCGTCCGTCCATCCGTCTGTCTGTCCGTCCGTCGTACGTCGTAAACTTTTTCAAAAATCTTCTCCTCTTAAACTACCAGACCAATTGGAACCAAACTTTGTCTGAATCGTCACTAGGGTGTCTGGTTTCAAAATTGTGTCCGGTGAAGCCGTGCACCAATCAACATGGCCGCTGTTACTAAAATTAGAACATATGGTAAAATTGCGCGTTTTTGGTAGTAACTCAAAAACCGTTAATAATATCAGAAATCTGACATGGGGTAAAAATGATCAGCACGGCATGATATAACTACCCTGAAATTTTGAAGAAAATCTGATTACCCATCTTGGAGTTATTGCCCTTTTTTCATCAAATTTTCAAAATTTTAAAACTTTTCGCTCTTCATTTCAAAAACTATAAGAGATAGACGATAAGTTGAAACTGCAGAAATGTTTAGAACGGTATGATCTAACTACCCTGAAATTGTGAAGAAAATCTGATTACCGATCTTGGAGTTATTGCCTTTTATTCATACATTTTCAAAATTTTAATACTTTCATTTTTTTATTTCAAAAACTATAAGAGTTAAATGATAAGTTGAAACTGCATAAATGTGCAGCATATCAAGATTTACCTATCCTGCAATTTTGAAGTAAATCCCATTTCCCATTTTGGAGTTATTGCCCTTTTGTCATCAAATTTTCAAAATTTTAATACTTTTCGCTCTTTATTTAAAAAACTGTAAGAGATAGATGACAAGTTGAAACTGCAAAAATGTTCAGCATGTCAAGATCTACATACCCTGCAATTATGAAGAAAATCTAATTACCCATTTTGGAGTTATTGCCCCTTTTTCATCAAATTTTCAAAATTTTGATACTTTTCGTTTTTTATTTCAAAAACTATAAGAGATAGATGATAAGTTTGAATTGCAAACATGTTCAGCATGATAAGATCTACCAACCCTGCAATTTTGCAGAAAATCTAATTACCCATCTTGGAGTTGTTGGCCTTTTTAGCTCACCTGACCCGAAGGGTCATGTGAGCTATTGCCATCACTTGGCGTCCGTCGTCGTCTGTCGTACGTCGTAAACTTTTTCAAAAATCTTCTCCTCTGAAACTACCAAACCAATTGGAATCAAACTTTGTCTGAATCGTCACTAGTGTATCTAGTTTCAAAATTGTGTCCGGTGAAGCCGTGCACCAATCAACATGGCCGCTGTTACTAAAAATAGAACATATGGTAAAATTGCGCGTTTTTGGTAATAACTCAAAAACCGTTAATGATATCGAAATCTGACATGGGGTGAAAATGTTTAGCATGTCAAGATCTACCTATCCTGCTATTTGGAAGAAAATCTAATTACCTATCTTGGAGTTATTGCCCTTTTTTTCATCAAAATTTCCAAAATTTTAATACTTTTTGTTTTTTATTTAAAAACTATAAGAGATAGATGATAAGTTTGAATAGCAAACATATTCAGCATGATAAGATCTAGAAACCCTGCAATTTTGAAGAAAATTGGATCACCCAGCTTGGAGTTATTGCCCTTTTTTCATCAAATTTTCAAAATTTTAATACTTTTCATTTTTTATTTAAAAAAATATAAGAGATAGATGATAAGTTTGAATTGCAAACATGTTCAGCATGATAAGATCTACCAACCCTGCAATTTTGAAGAAAATTGTATTACTTATCTTGGAGTTATTGCCCTTTTTTCATCAAATTTTCAAAATTTTAATACTTTTCGCTCTTTATTTAAAAAACTGTAAGAGATAGATGATAAGTTGAAACTGCAAAAATGTTCAGCATGTCAAGATCTACATACCCTGCAATTGTGAAGTAAATCCCAATACCCATTTTGGAGTTATTGTCCTTTTTTCATCAAATTTTCAAAATTTTGATACTTTTCGTTTTTTATTTCAAAAACTATAAGAGATAGATGATAAGTTTGAATTGCAAACATGTTCAGCATGATAAGATCTACCAACCCTGCAATTTTGTAGAAAATCTAATTACCCATCTTGGAGTTGTTGGCCTTTTTTGCTCACCTGACCCGAAGGGTCATGTGAGCTATTGCCATCACTTGGCGTCCGTCGTCGTCGTCGTCTGTTGTACGTCGTAAACTTTTTCAAAAATCTTCTCCTCTGAAACTACCAAACCAATTGGAACCAAACTTTGTCTGAATCGTCACTAGTGTGTCTAGTTTCAAAATTGTGTCCGGTGAAGCCGTGCACCAATCAACATAGACGCCGTTACTAAAAATAGAACATATGGTAAAATTGCGTGTTTTTGGTAATAACTCAAAAACCGTTAATGATATCAGAAATCTGACATTAATGATATCAGAAATCTGACATGGTGAAAATGATCAGCATGGCAAGATCTAACTGCCCTGTAATTTTGAAGAAAATCTGATTACCCATCTTGGAGTTATTGCCCTTTTTTCATCAAATTTTGAAAATTTTAATACTTTTCCCTCTTTATTTCAAAAACTATAAGAGATAGATGATAAGTCGAAACTGCAAAAATGTTCAGCATGTCAAGATCTACATACCCTGCAATTGTGAAGAAAATATAATTACCCATTTTGGAGTTATTGCCCTTTTTTATCAAATTTTCAAAATTTTAATACTTTTTGTTCTTTCTTTCAAAAACTATAAGAGATAGATGATAAGTTGAAACTGCAAAAATGTTCCGCATGTGAAGATCGACCTACCCTGCAATTGTAAAGAAAATCTAATTACCCATCTTGGAGTTATTGCCCTTTTTTCATCAAATTTTCAGAATTTTAATACTTTTCGTTCTTTATTTCAAAAAGTATAAGAGATAGATAATAAGTTGAAACTGCAAAAATGTGCAGCATATCAAGATCTACCTACCCTGCAATTCTGAAGAAAATTTGAGTACCTGTCTTGGAGTTATTGCCCTTTATTTCATCAAATTTTGTAAATTTTAATACTTTTCTTTTTTTATTTCAAAAACTTTAAGAGATAGATGATAAGTTTGAATTGCAAATATGTTCAGCATGATAAGATCTACCAACCCTGCAATTGTAAAGAAAATCTGATTACCCATCTTGGAGTTCTTGCCCTTTTTTAGCTCACCTGACCCAAAGGGTCATGTGAGCTTTTGTCATCACTTTTCGTCCGTCGTCATCGTCGTCGTCGTCCGCGTCTGTAAACTGTTCATACTTTCTT
>MJUT01000047.1:2505-21422 GCA_002080005.1 Gigantidas platifrons
AAACCGGAAGAACTTTAATACGTAGTAATCAATGACTTCTCTGATCACACTAACGATTTTTCATATTCATGTATTTCTAATGTATAATTTTTATTGTTTTTTTTTTATATTCTTTCATTTCAATTCAGTCTAATGTTTTTCAATGGTCAAAGTATGTTTTATTGTTATATGCATTCCAAATAAATTTTCTTATGTCACAGCTGCTAGATTGGCGGGATCTTGCAAGATTTGGGGGTCACGATTCTTTCCTTTATTCTACGTCTGATCATATTAGGTAAATACTGTACAGCGTTACTGCTGAAAGTTGGGGCGAAACCATCTCATGTCAACCATGGGGGGTCGTTCTGAACTGTTACCAGTTTGAACTTGCCAGGTTAATAGTGTTGAATCTTAAAATTTGCTTAAATATTGGTTTCTTCACTCCCTTGAAATTTTGGCAACCAAGGGGTGATGCGAATATGAGACGACGCATTTGGAAAACGTTTCCCATTTTTCTCTCTTGTTTAACCAAGTGGAATTTTTAAGCTTCAACTGTTACCAGTTGAGCGCTGATTTGTCCATATTACATTTTTCGGCATTCTGTTAACTCTTGCAAGATCACGTCATTTTAGTGCACTGTGACCGTTTATTCCAAGCTTTTGACTTGTTACATTTCATTATAAATATTCTTTGATTAAATACCCTGTCTTATAGCTGAATGACAGATATATTACAGATTCAACCATTATTATTATATATATATATATTCCTGGTAACCTTTGTTAATACAATGGTAAACAGCTAACAAATTAAAGTACAATACATAATGACAAAACAGCTATACAATATTTACATGAAGGAGAGAGAGAGAGTTACATTTTTCAGCAATGCGGACACACATTTTATTTATAAATCTAATAAATAATTGTCAGATTCATCAAAGCACCAAATTTCAGAATATTATGATTTTTAAAATATTTTTCATCTATACAAATCTTTCTTTTTTCATTGAAATAATCACATTTTTATATATAATGGAATTCATCTCTAAGATCTTTTGTGTTACATAAATGACAAATTCTCCAATGGAAATGATATGCTTATATATGGTAGAGCAGATAATAGGTATTGGTTCAACACTTGTAATTGTGATATAGCTGAAATATTGAAAATGTTGACGTTAAACACCAATAAATCAATTAATAAAACACTTGTAATTGTGAACTAATACTAGCAGAATTGATAAACTTCGGCTTCTATACACAGAGAATGCTTCTTTTAAATCACCTTGAATTATATTGTCATTTGAAGGCGTTGTCCTAGATTACCTTTCTGAAAAGCTTATGCATTGTGAAGGAATACATCAATTACTGCTTAAGACCTTCACAGTTAAAGCTGTCGCATGTCCACAGGTCCAATTTAGAATGTTTCAAACGAACATTTTGACATTCATGCCTGATGGTGTGCAGGAAAAATGGGATTAAAAATATCAAAGGTGGAATCAGAAGTAGTAATTAAATCATCATGAGGGGCAGATAATACATTTTGTACAATAACAAAACAAAAAAAAAACCTAAAAAACATAGAAATAATAGTCCACAAAATACTACACTGAATCTAAATATTGAGCAACACGAACAAATTCTGGAAATGCCGTAAATCTCGTATTTCAAATGTGTTCCCTATCCTTGCTCATCCAATCAAATTGATTAATTAGTTTTCACGACTTAAGAAAAGATCGTGCCGTGTTGGCCTTCTGTGTACATTCTCCTTCATGACAAATTGGATAGCCAAATAAGCATTGAATAAACGTTACAGAATATTGAAGGGGCAATCTAAAATGAACAATCCAGAGAAACTGACAACATAGGGTACACAAGACACAGGACAAATAAACGTTACAGAATATCGAAGGGGCAATCTAAAATGGACAATCTAGAGAAACTGACAACATAGGGTACACAAGAGGAAGAAAAAAAACAAAAACAAAAACACAACACACTTAGTGTTGGACACCAATATACTCAAAGAATTAATTGGGAGGAAGAAATCAAAAACGTCCAAACATGATAGCCAAAATCAAACAAGGTTACCTATGCCAGATGGTTGATTTGATTTGATTTTTTTTGTGTTTAACCCACTTTCAGCAATATTTCAGCTGTATCATGGCGACAAGTTTTAGCGGTGGAAGAAGCAGGAGTACCCGGAGAGAACTACGGACCATGGGCAAGCAACTGGTAAACTTTATCACTTGCGGCTGTGAGTCGAGTGCACCTTTTTTGTAATTTATAAAGCCGGGCGCATACCCACGCCGTATTGGTGATAGGATTCTACGAGTTGTTAAGTAATCCAACTATCTAACTCATTAAGCCACCCGGGCCCTCCCTATGTCAGGTGGAGATGAACCTTAGTTTTAATAATATTACATTATTTAGGAACTGTTGATTTCAGATAATAACTATTTATTTTAATATATGAAAGTGCTGTGACTACTGGACGGATGATACCTTCTGTGACTACTGGACGGATGATACCTTCTGTGACTACTGGACGGATGATACCTTCTGTGACTACTGGACGGATGATACCTTCTGTGACTACTGGACGGATGATACCTTCTGTGACTACTGGACGGATGATACCTTCGGTGACAAATAGTCCACCAGCAGATAATTTAGTAATTAGTAATGATGAGTAAATTACTAAATATCTAATTTGATGCGCACATTCCACCGTGGGTAAATTGTATACGGTGTATTCCGGGATAGCTAATATTAAATAGGGGTTATGGTGTTGAACGCCACTTTCAACAATAATTCAGTTATATCGTGGTCCCCTAATATTTACTATGATTAGAATGTCAATGTAACCCAAAAAAAACTGTTTATGCTTGATTACAGCTCAATTATGGGTTCCCATGGGCGTTATTGGTATCTTAGTGTCCATGATTAACATTGTATGTTGTAGTACAATATAAGACAATTGTTGAAAATTGTAATTTAAGAGGCTTCTGTAGCCACATTATTAACCCCAAAAACCATATTTGCCATTTCATTAAATGGAAATATTTCAGATCCCGAAACAACAAGGGCCAGGTTGGCTTAATGAGTTAGGTAGGTGGATTACCTAACAACTCATTCATGCCTATCACCAATATGGAGTGGGTTCGCGCCCGACTTTTTAAATTACAAAAAGGGTGCATTGGTCTCGATCGTATTAATAACAAGATGCTTAGGGAAGTAAAGTATGAAATAGCTGGTCCTTTATAAGAAGTCGCTGATAGATAAAATATTTCCAGCGGATTGGAAACTTGCCCATATTATCCCGATATTCAAATCTGGTGACAGCTCGTCCGTGTCCAATTATCGACCTGTTGCTTTACTTAGTACTATAAGCAAGGTGTTTGAGAAGGTTGTTTACAAACATATATATAATTTTCTAATGGAAAATGCATTGATATACAAATTCCAGTCTGGATTTCTCCCTGGCCATTCTACAACACACCAGCTTATAGAGCTTATTAATGAAATATTTATGACACTCGATAATCGTGAGCTTATATGTTTAATATTTTGTGATGTGAGTAAAGCTTTCAACAGAGTGTGGTTACCAGGCTTATTATTAAAATTAGAAAGATATGGTATCAAAGGAAATCTTCTCCAGTGGTTAGGTAGTTATATTTCAGCCAGAGAACAACAGGTAATAATAAAAAATGCGATTTCTGGGAAAGGTAATCTTAAAGCAGGGGTTCCCCATGGGTTCATCCTTCTCTTCATATTAGTATTTATTAACGACAATGCTGATGTTTGAAATGATAGGCTTGTGAAGATTGTTTTCAGATGACACATCCATAGGAGAAAAATCGTATGAAATGAATAGTTTATGTAACCATGGTAAATACTGACTTAAAAAATATTTCAGAATGGTCCAAACAATGGTTAGTCAAAGTTAATCCTACTAAAACTGACATTGTCTATTTTAATACTAGAGACATACCTCCTGGTTTATTCTTCTGGGTAGAAAATGTTAGAATTTATCCGGTAAAATGTCATAAGCATTAATTAGGTATCACTTTAATTACAGATTGTAAGTGGTCAAACCACATAAATACTATTATTGCAAAAACATCCAAACAGGTGGCAGTTCTGCGAAAACTTAAATTGAAGGTATCTCGAAATGTCCTTGAAACTATGTATTTAACCTTTATTCGTCCACTTTTAGAATATGCAGGAGAGGTTTGGGATAATTGTACTCTCGCCGACTCAGAACGGCTTGAAAAAATTCAACTTGAAACCGCACTTATATTGTGCATAGTAACCGGTTTAACGTATTATGCGAGTATATTGTCTATAAGGAAACGGGATGGGAAAAACTTTTAGTTAGGCATGAAAAAAGAAAACTTTGATTATTCTATGACATAGTTAGTGGCCAATCACCTGATTATCTTCAAGATGTATTACCTATTACCAATAACTATAACTTACTAAACTCTAAAAACTTCACAATCCCCCAGGAAGGCTTAGTTTATATCAAAGTTCTTTTTTTCCCAAGTACTAATAAACTCTGGAACAATCTGCCGACAGACTTGAGAAATTCTCCTTGCCAACAAATGTTTAAAAAGGAAATACGAAAAGTTTATGACATACCTGACAAACCAACATTATATTTTTCTACTGGTATTAGAATTGCTAATATATTACATGCTCGCTTACGTCAAAATGTAGTAGCCTCAAATGTGATCTATTCAGTTGTAATTTAATTGCCTCTTGTAATTGTGATTGTGGAAATTACATCGAGTCTAGATCTGTGGACCATTTCTTTTTAAAATGTAATATATATACTGAACACAGAATACAAATATTCCATGGCATGAGTAATTTGGGTTTTGATATTAGCATCGAAAATATATTATTTGGAAATGCCTCTTTTGAAAACGACAAAAACTCTAAACTGTTCTTGCTCGTCCAAAAATACATTGTTAACTCTAAGAAATTTGTCTAGTAAATTTATATATTGAATATACATCAGACGACAACGACCTTGTATATACGTTTCCGTATTTGTGTTTAGTTTAAAGATGAATATTATACAAAACTGACTCTTTTATTCCAACCAATAGAACTGTTTTTGTCCTATGTTATCTTCAATTTTTGCTATAGTAGTTATTCATATTATCTGTATTTGTAATATTGTTTATATATGTACATGTACCGGAGAAGACTTCATAAGTTTACAACTTCTGTCTTATTCATTTATCTTGGTTTGTATGACAATAAAAGATGTTTAAAGTAACAATAATATGTACATTTATTATGTGAAATTATCGTTATGAAATAAGTTTTCTTTTCATTAAAATCTCATAGCAGATTTTGACTACAAATGTAGATGTACAATCATCTTTACAAATACACGACTTGCGACTACAAAACCAACACAATGTCAATATCTTTTATATACATGTCACAAAATTAATCGACTACGTCGTCGTTGACTGATATTAACACTGATAGACCAAACAATCAACCAATACAATTTTAAATAGTTAAATAATTATTGTTTACAATAATTTTTAAAAATTTGATTTTTTTTATTAACAACATTTATTACGAGACTATAAAATATACACTGTATTTATTTTTAGCTGTTGTTATTATGTTTTGTTTTAACTTTAAACAATTATGCATCTACCTACTTATATTACTGACCAAGATGAGATCGGTTATATAAAATAAACCACTGTTTTTCAGATGTTTGACTAAAGCAAAAATCCAAATATAAAAATTTCCACTCTCAATCTGGTCGTATGTTGATAAGGAAAAATATTTATAGTATGACTAACTGTGATGTTCGATTACCAAAATTATGTCATGAATGACCGCACAACTGATAATTCACGAATGCGCGAAGCGCATGAGTGAATTATCAGTGTTGTGCGGTCATGAGTAACATATTTTTGGTAATCGGACATCGAAGTTAGTTATACTGTTTATTATATAGACTGTTTTGAGTCAATAAATTTGATATTTTCTTTCATCTGCATTGCATGTGTTTATTTCTTAATTGCGCATTAATATACAACTGTGTCCTTGGCTATTCGTTGACTGAAAAGTTTGTCTAATGCTTTCAATTTTGTAAATAAATAAATTCATGTGCACATATTTCGATTAGGAATATAATTTCCATGTTGGTTACTTGTAAACTTTGTGACCATAGTATACACTCGACCTTGAAAGACACAATTATATTTATTGACACTTGATGTATGTTTCATTTTTTACTATATGTACATTTCATTTGTACTCCTGTGGGAAGAATGTTTTGTGAAAGAAGTCGGATGCATACCAATATTTGGCCGTTAACAAAACCAAAACTATTTCAAATTCGATGGATTATATAATTAGAAAACAAGTAATTTAACAATATAACAGCTAGGAAATGTAAATCGTTAAATGTGGGTCCAAATTGTTCAAACGTTAAATGTGTAATTCAAACGGATTATAACGGAAGGAAACTGGACTAAAGTTCACTCAGAATCGGAACCACTAAACGATAAAGGTAGGATTCTTTTATATTTAGTTTTTGCTATTTGTAGTCCGGAATCATCACTTTGTCTTTTCTGACTAGATTTAGGATTGTTAAAATTAAAAGTTTCTCGGTAAATGTATGTGTTCCCATAAAAAAAACGAGATGACATCGTAGTGTCAGAAGTCATTGAACTAGTACTTGTGGTTGACGAAAGCTGTGCAAATGTTGGATTCATTTCACAAGAAGCAATAGAACGACACTGTTATTTAGAGTTAAGCAGACGATCTTTTGGGATGGTTAAAGTTGTATCCTACTGTTGGAAAGATTCTTTCTACCGAGACCACATGTTCTTAGAGCATAATTCTGCCACGAAAAGTATTAAAACATGTCAATGTTTGCCAAATTTACCTGATTTTTATTTTATCGCAATGAAATACTAGATTAAGATATCCTTTTGTTTATTTTTTAAATCTTTCCTTTATCATAAATGAAACTAACAATCTGTCAATGAAATGAATCAATATGACATCACTCCATATACTATTCTAAAAAAAAAATAGTTCCGGCTCGAAAAATGGCGGGAAAAATAGCGAGAGTGAAAATAAAAATGGTAATTTCACTAGTGAAATTATCGTTTTTATTTAACTCGGAAATCACGGTATTTCATCGATATCTATATAATAAAAAACTTTATTAGCAAAAAACATGAAAGATGTAGCCAAGCCAGTACAAACAAAAGATGATAAACCTCAAAACAGTGATAACATAATAACTGAATTTTCTAATATAATAGTTAAAACGGCCGAACAACTTTGCCCTAAACGTAAACGGAAAAGAAAAGGGATTAGACACCTGAAATGACGTCAATCATGAAAAAGGGACAATTTTACCACTGGAAATAGAAGCAAGAAGGTAACAGAGACAATAGAGAAAGTGCAAATTACAAAAATATGAGAGAACAAAAGAAAAAACTTCGCTCTGTCCAACGTAGATTGGCAGCTGCCAAAAGAGACAACACCTATACAAGAATCATGAACCTTAATGGGCGAAATGATAAACAATTCTTTGCATTAGTAAATAGACAACGTAGTGTAAGATCCGTAAATACACCAATCTTGAAAATAGATGATACAACTTATAATACTCCAGTGACCGTATTGGGTGCTTGGGTAGATTATTTTGAAGACTTAGACACACCATCAGAACAGCAGTCCTTTGATAGTACCTTCTTAACGCTGGTGAATGATGACGTTGATATACTTACTGAGATATTTACCAAAGATAGACAACCAATGCATGAAGTAAATGAGGAAGAATTAAGCAAATGTATCTCAACTTTTAAAAATGAAAAAGCACCGGATGAATCCAAAATTACAATTGAACATCTTAAGTATGGAGGAAATTTAACTGTTATTATACTGACAAAATTAGTGAACTTAATTTTTCAAAATGCAGCAATTCCAAACACATTGAAAAGTGGTATCGGATGTCCGATTTTTAAAAACGGAGGTAAACGTAAGGAAGATCCAAATTCCTACCGCCGCATCACTGTCACAAGTGCTATTGGGAAGGTATTAGAAAAACTACATTTATCTCGAAATCAATCCTCTATCCGTCATCAACAGAGCCAGTAATAAAAAGGATTCACGGAAGGAGAAGCTCCATCAATAGCTGAACTTGTTTTAACCGAATTAAATATTGAGGCAAAAGAGAAACGGAATCCCGTCTATATAGCTCTAACCGATCTAAGAAAGCATTCGACAAAGTATGGCACGAATAAAAATCTCACCACTAAAGTTAAATGGGAAGGGCAGATTTCACGTGGATTTGAAGAAATATAAGGGGTACGACAAGGAGGTGTCTGGTCGCCAACAGCATACAAAGTATTCATAAACTCTCTTCTTAAAATCTATGAAGATAATACAATTGGTAGTCATATTGGATCCATTTTTGTGGAGTACCAACCGTAGCTGATGGTGTAACACTAATAGCAAATGACCCACATGACCTTCAAACTGTGTTAAACATACAGATGGATCATGCTAACAAATACAGATACATTAGTAGTGACCAAAGATCCTGTGTGTTGAATATCAGGGATAAAACACAATGCACATGGACTATGAATGACAAAAATCTAAATATGCCATCAAATGCAACTCATTTGGGAATCAATCGAGATACTTCCACAAAATTTGGAGTCAAACAGGTTGTACCAGACAGAATACAAACAGCACTCAAAACAGTATACGTGCTGATGAGTGCAGGCTTTAATATGGTATGAATGGAATAAACCTAATGGTGTCAATGCACATGATCAAATGCTTTGTACTTCATAGACTATTGCATGGATTGGATGTGATAAGACTTACTAAAACTGACATTAAAAAGCTTTCAACATATTATGTACAATTACTAAAACAAATTCATCATCTTCCTGTCCGTACATCAACAGCAGCAGTACTAATTCTAGCTGGACAATTACCAATAGAAGCTGAACTCCACAAACGAATACTCTCTTTATTCAGAAATATTGCTGAAAATAAAGGATCTATGGAAAATAATATTGCTTTCAGACAACTTGCAATGAAATCTGAAGACTCAGACAGCTGGCTTATACAAATAGTGAAAGTAGCAGAAATGTATAATCTACCTTCACCTAGAGACATGCTCAGCCCTGTACCTAGTAAGGTCATTTGGAAAAGAACTGTGTATACATCAATTAATGAATACCGGATAGATCAATTAGTACAAGATGCTACAACAAAATCTACACTGAAACTGCTCAACTTTGAGGAATTTGAAATTGGTAAAATACATAACATTTGGAAAAGCTGTGGCTCAGATTTATATGTAGTTAAAAGAGCATGTGTTAAATCTAAAATAGTCTGCTGGACATACACGCTTCAAGCTGATCGAACTAGATTCAATGGACAAAAAACTACTTCCAGGTGCCCTCTTTCATTCAAAGAACCGGAAGATACAAAACACTTCATATTAAAGTGCATCATACTAAACGATACACGATCAAAATTCATCAAGAACTTGAAGGATCTGTTAGAATTGAAATTAGTGAAACCTCTCGTATTTGAATTATTTGAATGTGATGATAATCTTCTGCAATTAATAGTTGACTGCACTAGGTTCCATTTTCTGAAGGATTTATATACCGATATTGAAAGATTAACCAGTAGTATGTGCTTTGCGCTACACCTGAAGAGGTCAAATTTAATTGGATAAATATTTTAATGAACAGGTCATGGTTTTTATGTTAGTTATAGAGGAACAGTATTGTGTTGTAATATTGGGGATATGAGAGTGATGGAGGGTAAGTGTATATAATCTGTACATATGGATGACTTCTTATATTTTACCACAATCATGTGCATCGATGGATGTGTCATAGATTTTACCACAATTATGTGTCTTAGATTTTACCGCAATTATGTGCATCGATGGACGTGTCTTAGATTTTAATCGTATACATATACTTTTATATGTGCGTGCATAGAAGTGTAAATATGAACGCAAAGTGTGTGTGTGTGTTATGACATTCTTTTTAAAGCTGTTCCACATCCCGTATAAATTATAAAGTGATTAAAACGTTTTAAGTTTAAACTACGCTTCAAGAATGGATGAAGATCCGTTGAAGAAGTGGTTCATCTGACAAAGGCGGCAGCATACAGAGAAGGTAACAGGTAACAGGTTGACCTGCTCAAGGAACAACCTTTTAAACAATCCTAAAATAAGGTTGAATTGTGGGCGTCTTAGTGCTGTTTGTGTTGTTCATGTCTTTATACTTTAAGTTTCGTGTTGTGAAATAGTTTGCGGGACATACACACTATGAGAGTGACGGAGGTGAAGTGTATATAATCTGTACATATGGATGATTTCTTATATTTTACCACTATTATGTGCATCGAAGGATGTCTTATATTTTACCACAATTATGTGCATCGATGGATGTGTCATAGATTTTACCACAATTATGTGTCTTAGATTTTACCACAATTATGTGCATCGATGGATATGTCTTAGATTTTACCACAATTATGTGCATCGATAGATGTGTCTTAGATTTTCATCGTATATATACTTTTAAATGTGCGTGCATAGAAGTGTAAATATGAACGTAAAGTGTGTGTGTTATGACATTCTTTTTAAAACTGTTCCACATCCCGTATAAATTGTAAAGTGATTAAAATGTATTAAGTATAAACTACGCTTCAAGAATGGATGAAGATCCGTTGAAGAAGTGGTTCATCTGACAAAGGCGGCAGCATACAGAGAAGGTAACAGGTAACAGGTTGACCTTCTCAAGGAACAACCTTTTAAACAATCGTAAAATAAGGTTGAATTGTGGGCGTCTTAGTGCAGTTTGTGTTGTTCATGTCTTTATATGCTTATACTTTATACTTAAGTTTCGTGTTGTGATGTCCGCTACGATTTCCACGTAAAAACGACATTCAGTTCGTCTTTACTCCTATTTGTTTTGTAGGTGGTTCATGTCTTAATTATTTCGTTTAAATACGTTGTCGCGGTATGCAACGCAATTAATGTTACCTTGTAAGACATGCAAGTCTAACTTACAATTAAACACAAAGAACCCTCAAACAGCTACACCACCTCCACATAACGCTGATGTACCCATCATGTTCCCGTCATGAAATGCAGTGTTTCTATGCCGCCAGAGGCCCAATGTTACGATCTGAAGACACCACTTGATGACCGACTTTGAGATACCATACAATTTTCACTTTTTAATATTCTTTTACACTTGGCTCTAGTGAAAGCTACAGATTAGAGGTTTGCCTTGTTAAAAGCCAAAGCTGGATTATCTCCTGGAAGGTCCATAGTGGAGGCCCAAAGTTAGGGTCTGACACCACAAGACGACCAATATTTTATATACACAACAAAGTCCCTACGACTTTACATTTATCCACCTTTGCTGTGGCAGAAGCTGCAGACGGCATGTTGGGCTCGTTAAAAGGGACAAGTGGGTCAACTCCACGATAGAATCTGAGACAATTCACAACGGACTTATCATTAACATTTCTCAACCGTAATACTTTTGTCTACCTTGGATGTGATGGAAGCTACAGTTTAGAGGTTGGTCTAATTTAAAGGCCCATGTGGATTAAATCATCGTAGGACCAAAGTTAGGGTTTGACACCACCAGAAGACCGACTTCGAAATGCAATAACAATACTTTAGTCCACCTTGGCTGGGATGAAAGCGGCAGACTAGAGCTTTCTCTGGTTAAAAGGCCAATGAGGGTGAACACGTACATGAAAGGCCCACTGTAAAATCCGACACCATTTGCCAAGCAACCTTGATGTCATGAAAATTTCCCTACTGCAATACTTTTGTTGAGGGCTAGAGTGCTTAGTGCCACTATCAACAATATTTCAGTTACATCGTGGCGGTAAGTTTTATTGGTGGAGAAAACCGGAGTAAACCACTTACCTATCGTAAGTCACTGACAATGTAGCACCGTGTACACCTGACCATCACCGGGATTCGCGCTCCCTTTCTTCGGTTTACCTTGGATGTGGTTGAAGCGACATACTAGAGGTTGGTCTGGTTAAAGGTCCGAGATGGATCAACCCCTGGAAGGACCACAATATAGACCCTAAGTTAAGGGCTAACACCATTTGACTACCGATTTAGAGATACCATAACAAATTCCCTACGGCAATATTTTGGTCCACCTTGGTAGTCTTGGTTGCTGTAGACTAATTGATAATCTGGTTAAAAGACCCAGTTGTTTCAATTCCAGGAAGGTCCACTTGATGAACGACCTTGATATACAATAGACAATTCCCTACGGTAAAACCATTTGTTCCTCTTTACTGGTGGAAGGTACAAACTAGAGGCTGTTTTGTATAAAAGGCCCAGGTGGATAAACTACAGGAACATCCACAATAAAGGCCAATATAAACAATCGACTGTTGTAGTTAGTAAATGTTGTTTTCATGTTTCTATATACAAACCGAAAAATGGATTAAATGAAACAATAATTTTAAAATAGATTCTGGGCTAATTTTATTCTCATCTTTCTCCCCTTTTATCAGCTGGTCAAATAAATTATATATTCGCCATCAATAGACCAATATTGTATATGTATATATGCAAGGACGTTTACAAGATATACATCCTTGATATATCTAAAGCAAAATTATGTCCTGTGAAATTATGTCCTCCAGGACAATATTTCATGATTATATTGTCATGGAATTTTGTCTTATCTATGATATTTTGTCCTTTATCTGCACAGTATAATATCATCTTAGAGGACAATATAGCATAGTGAAACTGTGTCCTAACAAAGGGAGATAATTCTAATTCTAATTCAAAACTTGGACATTTTTTGTTAATATATTTCAAATTGAATCAAATATAGTGTAATAAATATCATTTCTATGACAAAGAAATCTCTAATATTTTGAAATATAGTATAAATATGTGACGCATAAAAATATCATATATCCAGTTGATGTCGGACATTGTTTCACAGTTAAATAATGTCCAGTAAGAATAGACAATATCTCATGATGGAGGACACAATTTCGTTATGAAATAATGTCCGGGACACTATTTCATTATGAAATAATGTCCATGGACAATATTTCATATGATATTTTGTCTGGAGGACACTATTTTATTTTACATATACACCAATATCAAGCAACATTCCTCAAAATTAAAATAATTAAATTAACAAAAGGATCATATGAACCTGTATTGGTGGCATGTCTGGCAATTGTGCCAATAATGGGTCCTGATCTGTTACCATGGTCACTGCTGGCTACTACTTTAGTGAGCTAGCTATAATAAAAAACAAAACAATTCTCATAAAATATTTTTATTGCGGAACTTTACTTGTGATCAGAGGCATTAGATAAAATACTGGCAATGTTTTTATCAACAACAGAAATAGTCCATACACATTGATTCATCATCTGTGTTTATCAACAAGGGTAATATTCCATACACATGAATTCATAATCTGTTTTTATCAATAGTCCATACACATGAATTTATCATCTGTGTTTATCAATAGTCCATACACATGAATTTATCACCTGTGTTTATCAAGAACAGCAATAGTCCATACACATGAATTTATCACCTGCTGCACTGTGTTTATCAAGAACAGAAATAGTCCATACACTTGAATTTATCATCTGTGGTTATCAAGAACAGCAATAGTCCATACACATGAATTTATCACCTGTGTTTATCAACAACAGTAATAGTCCATACACATGAATTTATCATCTGTGTTTATCAACAACGGAAATAGTCCATATGTAAAGCAAAATTATGTCCTATGAAATAATGTCCTCCAGGACAATATTTCATGATTATATTGTCATGGAATTTTGTCTTATCTATGATATTTTGTCCTTTATCTGGACAGTATAATATCATCTTATGGACAATATATCATAGTGAAACTGTGTCCTTACAAAGGGAGATAATTCTAATTCAAAACTTGGACATTGGTTGTTAATAGCGAGCATCGCAAGATGCGAGCTAAACAGCAACATGTGTGTAAGGAGATGAATCAGTATACTAACAATACCAACCGGAAGTGGTTTTTAAGTTTCAGCATAGAATGGACAATCGGAGAGAATGACCGGAAATAGCATATTAATTAGAATAAAAAATAAGTATCCAGTTTAAAAATAACAAACAAAAAATAGGAATCCGTACAGCTTCTTTACATGAAACGATTAATTTATTTAAAAAAATTACAATCGCTATAGTTTACGTCACACAAGTATTGTTACGTCACGTCATTCATTTCATGATCGCTGTCACTGTTTAGAGTAAACAATCATTGCCCTGCGTTTCTCAAGTTGGTGTCGATTTACAGTTGGTTGCCGAATAATTGTTTATGTATTGAACGGTGCAGTTCCCAGCAATGTGAAAAGAATGTCTTTATATTTAATATTAGTAAGATAAATCTTGAGTACGTTGAGATTTTCCTGACGGAGATTCCGCAATGTTTACAAAGACGTCACTGGGGTTTCCCCACATTCCTAACCTATGACGTCACGAAAGTTAGTTCCGACTAAAGTACATCTTGTATATATATAGACCATTTTCTATCACATAGGTTGTATCTATTAGCAAAATAGATGTATTTCTATAGAATACATACTTAATGTTTGATAAATGATCATTACAGAGTGAAGTACAAGAAACAGCCTTTTAATTTGAATAAAAAATAAATCCCCCCAAAAAATAGAAAGTAAACTGTACATGAAACGATTAATTTATTTAAAAAATGGACAATCGTTAGACCTTCTTGTTTCGCCCCTAAAGCTGTCGTCACACGATTTCGTTGATCATGTCGCTCATAGTTTCAAAACAAAGAAAAAAAATGTCAAGCAATTGTAGGAGTATAAAGATGATTTAAAAAAAAACAATATTGATTTGTTGCCAACCCTTAAAACTATTTACACTGGTTGGCGTGGCTAACCTATTGTTGGAGGTTAGCCCTGAACTCCTCTATGGAGCTAACCCCAACTGTAGTGTCTGGTGGGTGGTTCCATTCTTGTACTGTTCTTTGGAAGGAGTTTCTGAGAGTGTCATAATTGGACCTCTCCTTGAAGAATCTATGTTGACCTCTGGTTCTGCTGTCACCAGGTCTGAGGTATAAGTCTCGGTCGATGTCCACGAGTCGATGCTGGATCGTATACATCATAGCGAGTCTGCTTATCCTCCTCCGTTGTTTTAAAGTCTGCCTCTCAAGTGATGTTAACATGCTTGTCACGCATCCTTGTGTTCTGCTGGTGTAATCATTTATGACGAAGCGGGCAGCTCTTCTTTGTGCATTTTCGAATGTCTGTATCGGGGTTTGGGTGGTGGGATCACAAACCATTGCTGCATATTCCAGGGTTGGTCGTAGGATCGTGAGGTAGCTGGTTTCTCTTACTTGTTTCATTTTGATCAACTGATGAATGGTCCAATCAAAATTGTTTGTTTACAACAAGAGAAGTGGATCAGCGGGGGTAAGACATTCGATATTTTATGCCTTTTCTGTCGGAGTTATGAATTGATTTGTGCGTGAAAAGGAAGATTATATATTTCTTTATGAAAGCTATTATTTGTTTTCTTATATCATTGACATTTCGATGGACTTTGAACCATATTTTTACAAATAATCATGTCAAAATTTAACGTTATGAACTTTCATTATTTATTTTACAAAACATGTACATAAACACATACGAGCAACACGACCCAAAGGGGTTTGTTACGATGTTTTTTTTATCCCTCGACTACTCTCATGTGTCTCATGTGTACAAAAATGCATTTTTTAGTGTAGTCAAGGGATAAAAAATCGTAACAAGCCCCTGTGCACGACCCCCGGATGAAAAGGATACTTTTGTTTAAATGATAGACGTTTGACTCATCACAGTCACTTGAAGTTTCAAAAACTAAGGGGCCCGGTGGGTGGCTCAATGAGTTAAGTCGCTAGTTCTAACAACTCATACAAGCCTATCACCAATACGGCGTGGGTTTGCGCCCGCCTGTGTAAATTACAAAAAATGGTGCACTCGACTCGCAACCGCAAGTGATAAAGTTTACCAGTTGCTTGCCCATGGTCGGTGGTTCTCTCCGGGAACTCCGGCTTCCTCCACCACTAAAACTGGTTGCCATGATATAGCTGAAATATTGTTGAAAGTGACGTTAAACACCAAAAATAAAATCAATCAAATTATTTGGATCTTCCTTATGTTTACCTCCGTTTTTAAAAATCGGACATCCGAAACCACTTTTCAATGTGTTTGGAATTGCTGCATTTTGAAAAATTAAGTTCACTAATTTTGTCAGTATAATAACAGTTAAATTTCCTCCATACTTAAGATGTTCAATTGTAATTTTGGATTCATCCAGTGCTTTTTCATTTTTAAAAGTTGAGATACATTTGCTTAATTTTTCCTCAATTACTTCATGCATTGGTTGTCTATCTTTGGTAAATATCTCAGTAAGTATATCAACGTCATCATTCACCAGCGTTAAGAAGGTACTATCAAAAGACTGCTGTTCTGATGGTGTGGCTAAGTCTTCAAAATAGTCTACCCAAGCACCCAATACCGTCACTAGAGTATTATAAGTTGTATCATATATTTTCAAGATTGGTGTACTTACGGATCTCACACTACGTTGTCTATTTACTAATGCAAAGAATTGTTTATCATTTCGCTCATTAAGATTCATGATTCTTGTATAGGTGTTGTCTCTTTTGGCAGCTGCCAATCTACGTCGGACAGAGCGAAGTTTTTTCTTTTGTTCTCTCATATTTTTGTAATTTGCACCTTCCCTATTGTCTCTGTTACCTTCTTGCTTCCATTTCCAGTGGTAAAATTTTCCATTTTTCATGATTGACGTCATTTCAGGTGTCCAATCCCTTTTCTTTTCCGTTTACGTTTAGGGCAAAGTTGTTCGGCCGTTTTAACCATTATATTAGAAAATTCAGTTATTATGTTATCAATGTTTTGAGGTTTATCATCTTTTGTTTGTACTGGCTGGGCTACATCTTTCATGTTTTCTGCTAATACAGTTTTATATTGTTCCTTATCAACATACGACCAGATTGAGGGTGGACATTTTTATATTTGGATTTTTGCTTTAGTCAAACATATGGAAAACAGTGGTTTATTTTATATAACCGATCTGATCTTGGTCAGTAATATAAGTAGGTAGATGAACAATTGGCTTAAGCTAAAACAAAACATAATAAACAACAGCTAAAAATAAAAACAGTGTATATTTTATAGTCTCGTAATAAATGTCGTTAATAAAAAAAATATAATTTTGTAAACTTATTGTAAACAATAATTATTTAAACTATTTAAAATTGTATTGGTTGATTGTTTATTCTATCAGTGTTAATATCAGTAAACGACGTCGTAGTCGATTAATTTTGTGACATGTATATAAAAGAAATTGACAATGTGTTGGTTTTGTAGTCGCAAGTCGTGTATTTGTAAAGATGATTGTACATGTACATTTGTAGTCAAAATCTGCTATGAGATTTTAATGAAAAGAAAACTTATTTCATATCGATAATTTCACATAATAAATGTACATATTATTGTTACTTTAAACATATTTTATTATCATACAAAACAAGACAAATGGATAAGACACAAGTTGTAAAACTTGTGAAGTCTTCTCCGGTACATGTACATATATAAACTATATTACAAATACAGATAATATGAATAACTACTATAGCAAAATTTGAAGATAACATAGGACAAAAACAGTTCTATTGGTTGGAATAAAAGAGTCAGTTTTGTATAATATTCATCTTTAAACTAAACACAAATACGGAAACGTATATAGAAGGTCGTTGTCGTCTGATGTATATTCAATATATAAATTTATTAGACAAATTTTCTAGAGTTAACAATGTATTTTGGACGAGCAAGAACAGTTAAGAGTTTTTGTCGTTTTCAAAAGAGGCATTTCCAAATAATATATTTTCGATGATTATATCAAAACCCAAATTACTCATGCCACGGAATAGTTGTATTCTGTGTTCAGTATATACATTAAATTTTAAAAAGAAATGGTCCACGGACTCGATGTAATTTCCACAATTACAAGAGGCAATTACATTACATCTGAATAGATCACATTTGAGGCTACTACAATTTTGACGTAAGCGAGCATGTAATATATTAGCAATTCTAATACCAGTAGATAAATATAATGGTGGTTTGTCAGGTATGTCATAAACTTTTCGCATTTCCTTTTTAAACATTTGTTGGCAAGGAGAATTTCTCAAGTCTGTTGGCAGATTGTTCCAGAGTCTAATAGTACTTGGGAAAAAAGAACTTTGCTATAAACTAATCCTTCCTGGGGTATTCTGAAGTTTTTAGAGTTTCGTAAGTTATAGTTATTAGTTTGACCCACCGTAATAGGTAATAAATCTTGAAGATAATCAGATGATTGGCCACTGACTATGTCATAGAATAATGAAAGTTTTCTTTTTTCACGCCTAACTAAAAGTGTTTCCCATCCCGTTTCCTTATAGATAGACAGTATACTCGCATAAGATGTTAAACCGGTTACTATAAGTGCGGCTTCAAGTTGATTTTTTTTCAAGCCGTTCTGAGTCGGCGAGAGTACAATTATCCCAAACCCCTCCTGCATATTCTAAAAGTGGACGAATAAAGGTTAAATACATAGTTTCAAGGACATACCTTCAATTTAAGTTTTCGCAGAACTGCCACTTGTTTGGATGTTTTTGCAATAATAGTATTTATGTGGTTTGACCACTTACAATCTGCACTTAAAGTGATACCTAAATGCTTATGACATTTTACCGCATAAATTCTAGCATTTTCTACCCAGAAGAACAAACCAGGAGGTATGTCTCTAGTATT
>MJUT01000056.1:19214-29530 GCA_002080005.1 Gigantidas platifrons
GTTTCGGTTTCCTAGGAGCCGGTGTAGGTTTATCACTGATGAAACCAATAGGTAGAAGGAGATTTCGGTGGAACGTTCTCGTACGTCCTTCGTTGTTCTCCTTCCTGACCTTGAATACAGGGATTCCTTCATTAGGCTGGCTCAAAACTACATATGGGTCATGCTCCCATCTATCCGCCAACTTGTGTTTCCCTTCAAAGCTAACTACTTTCACCAGTACACGGTCTCCTACTTGAACAGTTCCTCCACGGACCTTGTAGTCATAGTTGTCCTTCTGTTTCCTTGCAGTCTTGTTCGTCGCAGCTGTCGCTACCTCATGTGCTTTCGATATTCTATCCTTCAGCTCTGTAATGAACGTGGTGGTAATGTCCTGCTGGTTTTCCCTCAATCCCAATACTGCGTCGATGGGCAACCTAGGGTTTCGCCCGAACATCAACATGAAGGGTGACTGTCCTGTACTTTCATGTCTAGTAGAGTTGTACGCAAAAACCAGTGGACTGACATAACTCTTCCAGTTCGCCTTCTTGCTGGGATCCAGTGAACCAAGCATATCACAGAGAGTACGGTTGAACCGTTCAAACTGTCCATTTCCCATTGGATGGTAACTTGTTGTTCTGTACTTGGACATTCCCATGATGGTACAAAGCTCTTTGATGATGGTACTTTCAAAGTTAGCTCCCTGGTCTGAACGTATTTGCTCTGGTATACCATAGTGCAGGATGAAGTTGTTGTAGAAAGCAACCGCAACTGTTCTGGCTAGCTGATTCCTTGTAGGTATTGCCATAGCAAATCTGGTAAAATGGTCAGTGATGACAATTATATGCTGATAATTTCCTTTAGAAGGCTCCAGGGTTAAAAAGTCCACACAAACTAATTCCAGTGGTGATGTTGTTGTAATGTTAACCAGGTGTGCACGTTGTATGGTTGATGACTTCCTCCTGATACAACGACCACATTCCTCTATCCAAGTCGTGATGTCCTGATACATTCCAGACCAATAAAAGCGATCTTTGACCAATGATGTTGTACGGTCTCTTCCAGGATGGCCCATGTCATTATGCATCGCTTCTAATACAATGGGTACATGTTCAAGTGGTAGAACTAGCTGGCATTGTTCCTCTTCATCTACTGTTGTTACTCGATGAAGTACTCCTTCTATCAACTTCAGATGATTAAACTGTCTCATCAGTGGATTGGGTCCTAATTCTTTCTTGGACGTTTGGATTTCTCCTTCAAATATTCCGCAATAGGAGCAATAGGAGCACTGACAAGATGGTCTTTCAATGTATGGAACGCCTGTGTTTGTGCATCATCCCATTTCCATTCCTTGGTAGCAGTGGATTTGGATTTCTTCTTCTTGTTCGGTGCTGGTATCAAGTCTGTAAGCGGTCTACTGATCTTGCTGAAATTATGGATAAAACGTCGGTAGTACCCAACGAATCCCAAAAATCTTCTTACGTCTTCCGGAGTAGTAGGAATTGGCCAGTTGACTACCTTATCCGTCTTTCCTTGGTCGATCTCTATACCTTTTCCTGATACCACATGTCCTACGTACTTAACTTTACGCTTCAAAAATTCACATTTGGTGGGACTGGGCTTCAGGTTGGCCTCTCTTATCCTCGGAAAAATCAGTTGGAGGTTTCTAAGGTGTTCCTCATATGTCTTCCCAAATACTATGATGTCGTCAATAAAGATACAACATATCTTCAAGTTGTAATCAGCCAGGCAATTCTCCATGAGTCGCTGATAAGTAGCTGGTTCATTGGTAAGACCGACTCGCATCCGGTTAAACTCAAAGAAACCAAGTGGTCCTACGGCGAAAGCAGTTCGTTCCTTGTGTTGTTCCAAAATTTTAACTTGATGGTATCCCGACTTTATGTCTAACACTGAAAAGAATTTGCTGCCTGCACAACAATCCAATAGCTCTTCAATACGTGGAAGGGCATAGCTGTCTTTCTTACTCTGTTTGTTAAGTTGTCGGTAGTCTACACACATCCTCATGGTACCATTCTTCTTTCTAACGATGACAATAGCAGAAGCAAATGGTGAGTGGGATGGTCTAATCACTGCGTTATCCAATAGCTGTTTGAGATGGGATCTCACTTCGTCATACATTGATGGAGGTATCCGCCTGTATCGGTGTTTGATTGATGTCTCATCTACCATGTCGATGCGGTGTCTTACTCTGTCTGTGTGGCCTAAGTCATCATCTCCATTACTAAAGATATCTTTATACTGTAATATCAGATCTTTTCCTATATCAAGTTGTTCCTTAGTCAGGTCACTTTTAGTTATATCCACTTCCTCAAGTAACTTGATATCTTCATCTGAGTTCGGAGTCGATTGAGTTTCTATCGTAACTGGTTGTACTTCACAAATGATGGCCTTCTGTGGTATAGTTATGGTACCTCTAGTCAGATTGGAAAGTCTCACTGTAATAGTTCCATTTTTCTTGTAGTTGTAATTCATAAATGTAGTTTCAGTTGATATATCCTTGTGTTCTGCCAAATCAGTGGACTGTATAATAGAAGGTGTTGACTTATATGGTATCTCTTTATCTAGGTATCCCTCGACTTCAATAGATTTGTTCGGTAAGATGGTCATTCTGTTGCAAGTTCTGATAACTGCAAGTCTGTCGTTGTTCTTGATTAATTCCTTTTTCCTCATAGATAAACAACGGAATGTAAGAAACCTGGGCGTTGTCAAGGCAGCGTTCTGTAAGTATCTTACACCATGTTCTTCCTGTAGATGGTAAATTAAGTTATCTAATATGTTGGTACCTATTAATGCTGGTATATGTTGGCTGTATCTACTGTCTGGTACAACAAGCATTACATGCTGGCAGGTAGTATTTGTGTCTCCAGGCATCTTAATGTTCGCTTCAATATAACCTTTGTATGGCAGTGGTGTTCCTCCAGCGCATTCAACATCTAATATGTTGTCAAGACTTTTGAGTGGAATGGTTGATGCAAGATGCTTACTGTAGTAGGATTCCGAAATGGTTAAGACGGTAGATCCAGTGTCAAGTAATGCAGGTATTTCCTTGCCATTCAGCATAATGCCTGTCTCTGTCGGTGTTCCGAATAGTCCCGGTGGTGTCCTTACTCTACTTACCTTGGGACCTGAAGTTCTTCTACTTAAGCCTAATACCGGCCCCTCCGCATAGGCTTCCTGGAGTTTAAATGTCTGTGATCCAATCGCACACGACAGCCAATCAGTAGATGTCCCCCTTGTCCACATCGTCGACAATAGATAGTATTACCCTGTGAAGCATACTCATTCTGTTGGTCAGTCTGTTGTTGTGGTTGGTATGAATTCTGTTGTGGTTGGTATGAATTCTGTCGAGGTTGGTATGAATTCGGTCGAGGTTGGTATGAATTCTGTCGAGGTTGGTATGAATTCTGTTGTGGTTGGTATGAATCCTGTCGAGGTTGGTATGAATTCTGTTGTGGTTGGCCCTGTGAACTGTTGTTCCATCGCATATCTCTATTACCTTTGTAGTTGTTACCTTTGTTATACTGGGGTTGCTGTTGGTGCTGTTTAAACTCATTAACCTGGGTAGTTAACTGATGTACCATACCTTTGAGTTCTTCAACATCCTGTCTCTCTGACTCGGGTGTCTCTGATATAACTTTTACTATATTCGGTTTGGATTTCTTTGGTTGGTGGTCTTTCTCCAACTGTCTCAACGCTACTCTAAGTTGGTTAAAGTCCTTTATCATATCATGTTTATGTCCGCTGACGTCCTTAAGTTCCTGTCGTAGACCTCTCCACAACATGAAGCATATAGTCCATATCTCGGTAATCTACAAGACCCTTCTCCAAACCTTTGCCTAAGATATCTTGTAGACGGTTACTCCATGCGGTTACATCTTCATCATTCCGTTGCCTGGCACTATATAAATCACCAAGTAGTTGTTCCTTGTCGTCAACTGTACCGTATACACTGTCCAACACATCAAGTATCTTGTCTGTGGGTTTGTCGTGTCCTTGGTAAATGACTAATCTAGCCGCTGATCCAGTAAGTGAGCGTCGAATCGCAAACACCTTTTGCTCCTTGGTATAGGATGGATCCATGAGTGCCATCTTCACGTCATAACGCCAGATGTCGTATGGTGTCTCAATCTTGTTGTCTCCACCGGAGAAAACTCTAACCTTTGGTGGGTATGAAGATATAGATGTAGCTTGCTGGTGCTTAATCTTAGGTCTAACTGCTGCATCATCAGTTGCAGTTGGTAAAGTAAGCGAGTGACCAACAGTGGGTTTCTGTTCCTTCTTTGCATTATAGTTGGCAATCCATTTGTCTAATTCTTCCGCAGTACTTCCCTGAGGGTTAAGACCCATGACCTTAAATGCCTTAAACATCATTTGAAACTGATCATGTTTCGGATCTGGCGGAGTGCTAGGTTCCAACTCTACTTTCTCTGTTGCCTCGCTATCATTGGTATTACTAGCCATGTTGCTAATATCAAATACCAAATGTACAAGTCAACTATACTGATACAAAAAAATATACTAAATAATAATGCGACTTATAAGTCTAAATATAAAATAAAAAAATATTTATACTTACCTCAATCTCTATTATAATATCTGCAATCTCTAAATCAAAAAATATTATGGGCAGATAATTGTTAAGCTTGTACGTTAACAATCTCAAAATAAGCAAAGATCTATGATTCGAAATGTCAAACCATAATAAAACTAAAACTGGCTAGTATATAAACCAACTAAACCTAAGACTCAATTGTCTTATAGTCTACTGAGTACTAACTGGTACAAATATAACCAGTGGTTGATGAATCTACAACTAGGATTCTATGCAAGTCACATATAAATGTATGTGTTCTGAGATATGACCAATATAGCTAAATGCTCTATCTGGATGCTAAATAATATAACTGAAGACTGACAATGACCAACTCAAACTCAAGAAAATCTGGGCAAAGAAATCTGAACATAACTACATACAAGAAAACAGTTACCTGTAGCTGTAAAAAACTGCACAAGAGAAAAAAATTCAAAGTGCAATCTGGTATGCAAGGTGTGAAAGGTATAATGTTAAGGTGAGAAGGATGTTAAATCAGGTATCATGCAAGTGTACAAATTCGTTCATCTTTCAGTCGGTCAGTATTTTATTATTTATTTTAATTAATAACTCAAAGTTTAAATGTTTAAATTAAAAAAAAATTAAGATCTCTAGGTGTAATACCACTAAACATGGGTACCAGTCGAAAAGGATGTATGGGAAAGTAGTACGTAAACACAAAATGGATTCCTACATTGTTGGATAAAAAATAAACCCTATTAGATACTGCAAAATACTGAATGTCAGCAGAAACCTACATATTTCAGGATAATTTTAAGCCCATATATGATGTCCTTGTGGTTTCAAATAAAACATTGATTGCATTGGAAAGAAACCACCTGAATTTGTGTTAAATCGAAAGTGAAAGTAGGATTTTTGACGGTAGACATCTTCAGACTGTCTGTTTTTTCTTATATGCAATTAAATGTATGTTGATTTTCGGAGTTAAGCTTCCAATTAGGTACCCCTTCCATGAGATATGAGTGTCACTTAGATTAAGCTTAAGATGAATCCTGTATGAAAGCTCAATTTTTTGTATTTAACATAGAAGGCTATGGAGAATTCTTTAGTGGTATTACACCTTTTAGGCAAAAAACAAGAAATTTAATTTTGATTGTACCATGCTCAAATTGGCTTTGAACAGTCACAATAGACCCAGTTTGACATTTTCCATACCAAAATGTTACAAAATACATCAAGGTGTCGTGTTACGGCTTCAATATGAATATTATGCAATATTTTGGAAAATTTTCCCCATGCACTAGATGTACATGGACAGAGAGTATTGAAATATAATGTTATGCTTATTTATGACTTTACAATTATTGAGAATGGTAGATTTAAGGTGTTTTTGTAAATAAGGGGCAGATGATGTTGAAAAAGATTGCTAAAATTAAGAATTTTAACAATTTCATGTTGCGGCATTTAGTCGACTTCAAATATGGTATATGGTGATACCATTTTTGAAAATTTTCTAATCCTACATATTTTTCCTCATAAATTTGGGTAGTTATAGTTAGAACACATGTAAAATGTGCACATGAAACAATATAAGGCTATAGAAAGCAGCTTTATTTAAGAATTATGTACTTAAAACCAGGTAATTTTAGTGATCCTAGGAAAATTGCATTTGTCACTGGACATTTACTGTTAATTTTTCAAATTGTCATTGTGGATTTTATATTTTAGAGTATAAATTGACTGTAGATGTACATTTGTGTAACAGGCTAACAAGAAACATAACAAAAGTTGTCAAGAAACATACAGTTATTGAGTTTTGAGGGAAATTATAGTTGTATGTCATAAGAAATAACAGAAACCTGAAAATCAACAATCATAATTTTTCCAATTTGGGGTGGTTTGAAGGAATTTTTACTTAATATCTAGGTATTAGGTCTTATTAAATGTCTTAAAATGCATAATTAATGTGAACATCACATGAATTAACATAGCTTAGTATACTGTGAAATCATTTCTATGAGGCCAAAAAAAAGGGGGGGGGTCAGCTTAAATTATTTTTTTACATATAAATTAGATGTTAAATGTACAAATGAAGCATAAATACATGTCATATGTTGCTTATTGTGTTGAAAATCAGCTTAATAACTGTAATATATTGTAGCGAACAAGGGTTAGGAGGCAAGGGAAATAACTGACTTAATTGTATTTTTACTTATATCACTCTTCCCACTGGAGATAGTGCTTGAGGATGCTGATACTTTTCTTATGCCACATGATTATGTAAAGCTAAATATACCAACTTGTCACTGAGCAGTTTACAGTGTAAGGGGCCATAACTCTATACATTTTTTTGGCAAGAAATAAGATGTATAACAGTTAACATCTTTATTTGTTGCAAAGTAATTCAACAATATATCAAACATTATTCATAAGAATTTAAATCAAAGTTTGTTAGCCAGTCCACCTGTAGCGTTATAGTAATAAACATATGTATAATAATTAACTCTTAAAAACAAATATCATGAGTCAATACGTGGGGAAAAGTTTGTGACAAAATATGTCTCTCAACCAAATACTAGAGTCCTCTGTCCTTTCAGAGTTCTCAATATAATCAGAAAAAGTGTGAAAAGTAAACTATCATTTTAGTTTACTTTGAATAATACAGAAAATACCAATTATCAATGCAACACAACACTACACAGGATGAGTTCTGCACTTAATTAACTATTGTATGAATTTCGAATGAGTTGAAGGTAGAGTCCTTTCTCTCCCTTCGAGATAAGTTTAAGTAAATAAAAAAAAAATAGCAAGAATGTCCAGTCCTTCTGGACTTGAGTCTCACTCAATTGTTCAACTCAAATTGAGTTCCAATAATTTATGGAATCTCGCCCTACAGATTTAAATGAGTTTAAAAAAATTACAACTCGCAAGGAATCCTTTTCCCCTGCAAGGTAATTTACTTTCCAGTCCTTCTGGAAAGTTTCCCTTATCTGCCAAAGAACCTACCGGTATTTAAATCCTATTTAATAAGATAAAGGTAAAAAAAATTAACAAGTTATAGAACTGAAGCTTATTGCCAGCAAATCATTTCTTAAAATGTAATTAACCAAATTCTCCATAAATCAGCTTTAACAAAATATACAGCTTCTGCAAATTTAGAATAAAATTTAAGAGACCAGCTCGAGTCTGCTAAAACAAAATTTACTTCCGAAAATAAGAAAATTTAGTCTTAAGCATTTTTGTCTCAATTATTCCTTCTCAAAAATAATTCCAATCAAAATAATTTAGAAAAATTGCCAAAGATACGCCAAAATTTACCTAAAAATTAACACTGAACTGTCTTGTTCAAAAGATGAAGCAGAACTCCTCTTGTTGGATTTTACGTCACTCGTTGGAAAAAAGGTTGGAAAATATGTTGGAGGAAGTTGAATTTTCCCGCTACATAACTTTATTTTACAATTATTCATAAAAATTATAAAACTACCGACTTCACACTTCTATACAAGTGTACACATCATTACAATCTTTATTTCCTAAAAATAAATTATTTCCGTGGTAACCATAAACAATCGTAAGCGCCACCCCGGATGTTATACTCGCCACTACAGTCTACACAGGTAAACAACGTGACAAAGATGAGGATAAAAAAATGTGAAATTTCAACAATATGACGTCGTGACAACGTTAATTATGGATATACATGAATTCTACTATGTCTAAACCCGTGAGTATCACGTTATAAGTGTAACTATTGAAAAATCAACATGAATCGACTACGATTGAAATAGCCAAATTTCGATCGTTCTACGCATGAGTAATACAAATGTAATATGCAAATTATACAATTTAATTAAATGACAAAACTGCAAGTGCCCGTTACTTAGAGGAAATATATTATGAGCACAGAAATATAATCACAACAACATGAAAAGAAACGACTACAGTGAACTGGTACTGTTTTTATCTTACAACTTCAACAACATTGAGTTCTATTCTAAAAAAATAACAACAGTTGACAGACAAAAGTTAACTTTGAAAAATGCGGGACATGTGTACACGAGGTAATTTGCAGACGACAGATTCAAGAACTAGACCTAGGAAATGTCAAGTAAAAATTATAAATCACGTAACCTGCAAATCAAATATAGGAAAGATGATAAATAAAATAACCATGTGGGTATAAAAATGTTATTTTAGTCACTTTTGTCTGTCCATGGCAAATCCATGATAAAAGAGAATAAAAGTTCACGAGACTTATGCTCATGAGTGAATGAGTTCTTACGACGATTCCAATTTCCACCTTACGCAAAGCACACGTACTACAACTACCTTTTACTCAACACTCTCATTCCCTCACATATTGTTGACCACACATGACGTAAATCTCACACTCGGCTCGTTATCTTATACTGAAGCTGAACTATGTTAAAAAAAAAATGATATCCTCATATGTACCTTACAATTTACCCCCAATTAAACATTAAAGCGCCTCGCCAATGTTTAATTTACAATACAAACGAAATAAATATGCAAATAATACACCATACAAATGTACATGATAACTCATATGTGATAAATTTACTTATGTAACTGATATTTTTAATATTGTTTTTTTTTTTTAGCATGGAAGTAGTGATCCATGACCTGGAGTTGTTATGTGGAAATGGAATAAAAAAAATTGAACAGATGAAAATATAGGTGTCCATGACATTTATTTGTGAAAAGGTAATTACATATATAATTAAATAAAAAAGTAAATAAGTTTTATTTAAATTCGAAGCATGACATGTATAACAAACATAACACAAACTCTAACGAGCTTTTAAATTCGACTATATACATGACATAGCATGCCTACCACATACAGCACATGATAATTTAAAAGCATAAAGCCATACATATCCACCTTTATACTTGATATTTGTGTAAGTCTGTTTTACGAAAGTATAAAAAAAAATAACTTTAACCATTAACTGAATTACCCTAACCAAAAATCTTGATTTTATGCACCTTCAAACCCATTTGTACCCTGTGTTTAATAATCTAAGAAAATTTAACTTTTAAATCCAACTCCAAATTTTTTTTTATTACCTATTACAAATATTTTTACAAATTACATTTTCTGAATTTCTATAAAAGTTTATTAACAGTCCTTTTTCTTGACTACTGATCTCACGGCAGGTTTTGGTGAATTCTCCTTCTTCTGTTGCAGGTTATAGGGCCTGAGTCGAGTGCGGGCTGAGTTTCGGATTGTCTTCGGTTGCTGCCTCTGTTGTGCTTGGAGGATATTTAGAATTGACCTCAACATACCCTGTTGGCGAGCCAGCAAACGCTCTTGCTGCCGAATCTGGCCTCTGAGGAAACTGACATCTGTGGATAAAGTGGTGTTTTTCGCAGTATTCAGTTTTACCTCCTGCGATAGTGAAGATACCTCCTGTGTTAACAATGTGTTGGTAGAAGTCACAGTCTGAAGTGTCTCTAGCACCGTGGCATGGTTAGAAAGTTCAACTTCTGACGTAACAACTTTCCTATTGGAATCCTCATGTGTCTCAGTGACTACACTTCGCGGCGGAGGAGAACTTTCCATGAACATCTCCTCCCCGTCAAATAAAATCTGGTCAATGACGTTCACTGATTCTTCAGCTGCGGGCAGTGCTGTTGAATTTATGGTACTAGGGAGTGGCTGCTGGGTGGCCACACTCACAGCTGGACTGCAGTTAACTGCAATGGGCAGAAATGACTCAAGATAGGACATGGAGATCCCGTG
>MJUT01000079.1:22424-33011 GCA_002080005.1 Gigantidas platifrons
ACATTTTTTTCCCTGGGAAAGATATGAATTACGTAACCCCGCCCTTTTCGGCGGAATTTATTTGACTATGATCATTTACTTCTTCACTATATATATTTTTGTAATTCATGTGTTTTCTAAATGTCACTATTGTGAACGGAACAAGAGACAACTTGAGTAAAACGAAAATTGGCTAACATTCAAATTACAGTTAAAAATTATGTTTTGGTAACAGCCTGAGTTCTGAAAATATAAATAGTAAAGATGAAAAAAATATAGTCCTGAAAATTCCGACAGGTGACAAAGGGTACATGTTGCATTTGGTTTAATTGCAATTGGTTGGAAACAATCAACGAAATATTTTTTTGGTTCAAATTCAACTTTATTGCCAGGCATATATACTAATTATTACATGTTACAAACAATTAATTACACAAACCGTACGTTCAAAAAGTAGAGTTCTCTGTCATTATACCCCCCGAAAACAAAGTTTGGAGGGGGTATATAGGAATCAGCTTGTCTGTCTGTCTGTCCGTCCGTCTGCCTGTCTACACTAACCTTTTCATCGCTTCTCCTCCTTCATGGTTTGTAGGAACTCTTTCAAACTTGGTATACTATTAGATCATAATGAGTAGATGTGCATGTGGGTAGGTTGTGCCAGTTTATTGAGGAATAATTGCACAGTAGCATGTTGGACTTAACATTTTTATGCAATATCGCAACTCCTCATACATAGTTTTTCATCCCTTTTCCTACATGGTTTGACGGATCTCTACAGACTCGGTAGACTATTAAATCATAATGAGCATTGGCTAGACAAAGAGGGAGCGAAGGGTATTACTTTGTGGTCCATCAGGCCACAGTTCCATCAAGTTAGCATTATGTTTATCACGGCATCCGCAATTAAGACATCTATGCAGAGTAAAATACGCTTTTCATCTCGCATTCGATGACAAATAACAGATATACATCTTACATTACATAGAACAGTAAAGAACTATTAAGCGCTATCAGTGTCATAATAATGTTTCTGGCAAGATACAAAAGCTACTACAAATATAGAGACAAATATAAAATATTGACAATAGGCAACAGTAAGGAACTAAAACAGTAGTAATATGAACTCCAGCAAAAATGATAATGGTGTGAGTTTGCGTTCACACTCAATGCGCATGAAAGCATTTTTCAGTGTGAGTCAGAAATTTTATTGGTCGTCCGACTTAAAATCAACTGCTNTAGTACGGGAAAAAAAAAAAAAGTACGCGAAAAAAAAAGTACGGGAAAAAAGTTCGGGAAACCGGTTGCGCACACCCTGTGGTACCTCCGTATCCATGGTACTCGTAGTAAGGGAAAATGACGTCACTTCCGATCGGGGCCGGTCACGTCATGCGCAATGGCCAGATCCTCCCATGGATCCTCCACAAATATGACTTTGTCCGTACCCATATACTACTTATATACTTATTTGCTGCATTTGGGTAATACCTTTAGAAAACTATATTTATCAACTGTAGAAGCTGCTATGAGAAAATCTTTGACTGTTTTACTCATCTTACATATTTTATATACTATTTATAAGAAGAGATGCCCATCATTTCTGATCTTTCCCAAAAGTTTAATATATACATGTTGTATTAATAATATTAGTCCTACTGGTACTTCATTATTTTTATCTTGACTTCATTTGGAGCATACCTTTAGAAAAGCATATTTCAAAATTGTACAAGCTTCTATGATGAAAACCTTGACTGTTTTACTCATCTTATATATTTTATGTACTATCTGGAACAAAAAATGTCCAGCTTTACTGATATTGCAGGAAAATATAACTATTATATACTTGTAAGATATATAATATTTGCTGCATTTGGGTAATACCTTTAGAAAACTATATTTCTAATCTGTAGGAGCTTTTATGAGAAAAAGTTTGACTAATTTATTCATCTTATATATTTTATGTACTATTTGGAACAAAAAATCCTCAGCTTTCCAGATATTTTCCAAACAATCGAGTATTATATACTTGCAAGATTCATACAATCATTCTATATATCTTAGTCACAGTTATGGCATACCAATATAAAACTATATTTACAAATTATGGAGGCTTCTATGAGGAAATATATATCTGTTCTACTCATCTTACATATTTTATGTACTTTTTGTAACAAGAAATGTCCAGCTTTACTGATATTTCAGGAAAATATAACTATTAAAATATATAATACTTGTCGCATTTGGGTAATACCTTTAGAAAACAATATTTTTAAACTGAAGAAGCTTTTATGAGAAAAACTTTGATTATTTTACTAATCTTTCATTTTTCATATACTATTTATAGCAAGAGATACCCATCATTCCTAATATTTTCCACAAAAAATTAGTTTTGAGAAAATGTAAGAGTGGCACATTATTTTTTTATATTATACCAAATGCCACATCTGGGGGATACTTTTAGATTTCAAAATTCTAGAAGCTTCTATGAGGAAAACAGTTAAACTTTAACCATCAATTCTAATGCCCAGCATGCAGGTATACAAAATAAGGATGTCCTTTTGATTTATTTTAAGGGGAGGGGGGAGAGGTAACAACTTTTTTTTCCGCATGACGTAAACTTTTTTTAGCTCACCTGGACAATGGGACGGGAACTGTATTTTAACCCCAAAAAGTATTTCCACCGGTCCCTAAAGACCAGGAAGGGGCTAGGCAACATTTATTGTTGGGGGTGGGGGGGTATTTGACTGATATTTAATTGGCTATTTGACCTTGCTTATACTTCATCAGCAGCCACCCACCCACCTTTTCTTTAAACAAAATTACACACAAAACTTACCTTATACATGAGTTGTTAGATAAAATGCATATTTTATAGTTTTTGTTGTTTTTTGTTTTTTTTTATCAATTCAGGATGTCATAGAATTCAAAAATTATAGTATGGTTTCTAAATATATTTTGCTTTACTATTTTCCAAGTTGAATAATAAAAACATTGATGTTTTAATCATATAATTGATTCATCACGACATGTAGTAATTGTAAGTGAAAAGGAATTATTCAAACTTAAAAAAAAAACACAAATAGAGGGAAATATAGATTTGAAACTTCTATCAGAACTGTGACTTTATTTGGTGTGGCATTCAACTAGTATTTATGCATTAAACATACCTTTTGTTTTAAATAAATTGGATATTTAATATCTCTGGCAAAGACAAAATAATTAGTTTAAATTACATGAACAAATAAAAGTTTTCCTTGATTTGTTTGTTTATCAATAAAGTGAAATTATTAGTCTTTAATTAAGTGTTCAAAAGGAAATGAGTGATTGCAAAAACAACATATTTGGACATTTTTTATCATGCTTACATCGTTTTGGAATTGGCTAATTAAGAAACACCTGGGAGGTGTGAAATGTTTATTACATAATTGGCATTAAACAATTCTTCTTGTATCTTGGACACCATGTAGTTTTCACACCTTTAAACAGGATGCTGATTGAGTCCAGATGTCCATGACAATATACTTATTTTGTTTTTTAGCTTGACAATAAATATAAAAAAATGTTACTGCCAAAAATTGCTGAAAGAGATATTTGTGTTTTTAGTCATATCAAGGATTTATAGAGTATAAATCCTTGGTCATATTAATTAAATAGGAACAAAAACACCACAATAATGTCTTATCTTGCGCACCATTGTGTAGGATTAAGTGAACGAATAACACAGAGAATGTATTTAATTGTCAGAAGTTCGTGACACCCTTAATACAAGCTGCAAGCGTTGATTTTTTCGTTAATTTTTTGCTCGATTTGCTCAAAGTCGATAAGCACTCCGGAAGTTGATAAGGTATGGTTTCCCAGCGTCTGCGCATGTCTGTGAAACTTAATCAGGGGCAGATAACAACGGTTATCGGACTAGGCTATAGGGAGCTACGCCCCTGCAGTATCACTATCGATCATAATCTCAATTATTGACATTAACTGTTTTTAAGAATTTGTCAAATGTACTGTGTGTATTGATCATGATTGTTGTATTTATGTAATTGCCTCCTGTGAGGACATGATTGGAATAATAAATATTTTGATTTTTTTTAATATGAAAAATGATTACAAATACACATTTCAATTTCAAAACAAGGGCCCACGAGGGGCAAAATGAGCAAATTTTACCAGTATATCTACATAACTTAAGAGGTTAAGAGTTGTTGATTGACACTAATACAGATTGTTTTAATAAGGACAACCACTCCAAACATAGAGTGAAAGTCTAGCACAGGCACTTGTCACTAGATTGTTACATTTACCTTTTTTTTTACCATTGACTGTATGGATATTTCTAAATTGATACATGTAGTTGTCTAGTGCCTGTGGACTGAGGATCATAAATAAAACCATGAGTAGCTAACAGACAATAGACAATATAGACAATATTTTATTTGCACAAACACATTTACAATAAATGGTTATGGCGAACATTGACAATACACAATAACAAATGATTATGGCACTGAGTTAGGCCATAGGAGTGACAGTGGTTTATACATGTATACAAGTGCAATATACATATTCATGGTAAAAAAGAATTAAACAGTTTTTCTTTTTAACAAGCATTCAGCTATAAAATTAACAGTTGTCTTTAATACAGCATATGAATCAGTATTCAATAATATACTAGACAGATCATTATCATCTTAATTTGATTTAACGTCTTAATTAAAACAAAAAATCCTTTCCTCTTTAGAAGTTGATTATATGTTTATTTTGTCGCACCCCCTTTTCCTCTCCGTTGACACTTGATTGCATAAATAATTTATATTATATTTGTATATAGCAAAAGAATGGTTCTCGGGTTGTTGGTTAGATTTTTTAAAACGAATTTTCTTTCATTTTTTGTGATTAAAAGACTCATTAAAATAAAGCAGTGATAAATGTTATTCAAAAGAGTGAGTGATTGTTGTTTACCGCTAAATTAGCAATTTGTCAGCTATATCATTTGAAATAAACAGTTAGAGAACACCGAAGGTACAATAAAAAAATGGACAATCCAGACTGAGAAATTGGCAATGTTGAGTGCATAAGACACAGGACGACAATGGAAAAAAAATTAACACAAAAGGAAATAGCTAAATTCAATATATGATTTGTGATTACTGTGGGATGAAATATTTCGTTTGTTTGAAATACAACTGTACTGATGTGAATATTTGTGAATTTTGTTCCCCAGATACTAGTTCGTAGGTTATCATCGCTAAAAAGTCAAATTCCAATAATTAAATTCCAATAATTAAACAGTCAAGTAATATTACAGATTATTTGTCAACTGTTCACAAGCTTTAAGATATAAACAGGGGGTCGTCATGGTGGTAATCGTATGATAGTTAGATTTACAACTCGTCGGTGGTTTCTCTGGGTCCTCCGGTTTCCTCCACCAACAAAACTGACCACCACAATATTTAACTGAAATATTGTTGAGATAGGCGTCATAACCACCATAACTCTAGCCATCAACATACAAGCAAAACTCTAGAAAAACTGTAATGGCATCTTCCACTAGTATTGCCATTATTACTAGTAACTTGAATGCCGACCTTTTTAGGGTAAATTTAATTAATGACCCAGGTTGTGTCTGTGGATGGGTAATAGAGGATGCGATTCACTTTTTTCTAGAGTGTTGAAGCTCCATGAGCTCGTGAACAGTTGACAAATAATCTGCAATTTCTTGACAGTTTACTTATATATTATATAATTTCAAAAATCTGTTTTTCTCAATGTTGTTATAAAAATGTAATTATTATTTATACATTATTACTTGCTGGTGCATGGAATATATAATTGTATGTAAATATGTGGAGACGACCTTTGCAAGTTGGAATAACTTGTGTCCGATCCAAATGTTATATAAAATAAGTTTAATCTAATCTATTGGCCTAGTTAGTCCTTGGGTAGCTGTATTGACCTTCGGCTTCGCTTCAGGCCAATAAAAGCTTACATCGGACTAATAACTAAGCCAATAGGGAAATCATCACGTGATAATACAATTTGTTTACAATTTTCGCTTTATCTGGGCCCTTTCCACAGTTTGTATTTGTTTTTGTTGATTTCATCACGTATTTCCGATTTTAAGTGTCATTCTTACTAAATACAATTATGATATTAACTGATAGCCCCGTGAACCAATTTCATAGATATATTTCTTAAATTATATTAAGTCTAATGAATTTTACATGCAACATGTTTACGATATCATCCACCCTCAGTTATTTATAGCAGTTATTACACGCTGTTCGGCAAACTTTGGAACTGAAGCCGATTCATAATTAGGTCGTGTTAATGGCGATTCCACCAACAGACGATGCTAACATTCGAATTCTTTTCACTAATTACGACATTACATGACCGTCGGAACGGGGTGCGTTGGCTGCGATCGCACGCCCCTTTCCACAAAAAAAAATAATTAAAAAAAAGGTTCGAAACTCAATTATCCAATAAATACAATATGCCTTATCTAATAATGATTCATTGCAAATGCGACTTTGTGCTTTTGACACAACAAGAATAGTACTTTCAGCAACCTGCACATGGTACTGTTTCTATAGCCCTTTTCGGAAACCGTTTCTGGAACTACGAGTTTGATTCTAATTTTATAATTTCGTACAAATGTCGAGCCCTTATATATAATTTGAGCAAGAAGTAGCACTATATTTTCGCTCAATAGCATCTACGTAATATTGTAGTCACCACCGGAACTAGTAGCGGATTCAAGGGGGGAGGGGGGTGCCTAAGATTGGAAAACATCTGATTTTTTGCATAAAATCTAGATTTTTCACACAAAATACCCCCAAAATTTTCGCACCTCTCTCCGCTCGGCGAAACTTTTTCAATACGCCCTCTATAACGTGAAATCTGGGATCCGCCCCTGAGAACACTAATCCAAAATCCCCTACCAGATCCTCCCCCGCATCCCCTTTCAAGAAACCTGCAGACGGCCCTGCATTATAACAGATTTTTTAAACCTGCCCTTTTATTCAGAACATTTTATTAGTATAAAACATCGAATATTGCCAACTTAATATTTAAAGGGGAATTATCTGCCAAATCGTAAATTTTTGTTACCCATAAAAACTATCAGATAGGATTGATGCCTTAATAAAACGTGGTGCTTTAACTTATAAATGTTATGAAATGTACGTGCATCGGGGAAAAAACGTGCAACTGCTTGTATTTTGAGATCAATCAAGAAATGGACGCCATCTTATTAACTATCGACATTGTTTACGGAGTTTGTCGAATCGTCATTCAATCAGTGCAACAAAAATGCACTTATTTCTTATTTTTTGTGAATCTGTTTTTAGTCGGTGTTAATTATGGACAAANATCAAGCTTAGATGTATTGAAATATATTTATAAAATTATAAATTTAACGCCCCAACCCCATTTTTTTTTACTCTAAAAAATAAACAGAAAACACCAAATTTGTATACCAGAAGCGTACTAAATATCGCTTAACTGGTTATCAATGGTATAAACTGGCTGATTTTCCTAGGTTAACAATACTTACTGGCGACCCTATCATACCAACCACACAGGCACTTATGGCACGAAATCCCCCCTCCCCACACTCCTCCCAGCCTTTTTAACTCACCTTGCCAAAGGCAACGTGAGCTTTTGCAATCATTTGGTGTTCGTCGTCTGTCGTCCGTTAACTTTTCACATTTTAATCTTCTCCTCTGAAACCACTCAGCCAAATGAACTGAAACTTGATAGGAAGCTTCAATGGCAGGTCCTCTCTAAAGATTGCACATTTTGTCCCGATTCTTTAACACACATGGCCGCCACAGGCAATTCTTGTTTCTGATTGGACGATTTTAAAAAATCTTCTCCTTAAATGGTTTTTTTTTATCAGATCGTCTCCAGACATAAACTTTATGTTTTTTACTAGAGACAAATTGAGTGGTCTCGTCACTAAAGACTAATAACTGAAGACCACCGATTTAGCACGGATCAATGTAATTTCTTACGAAAAAACCCACTCCATCTCTCGCAATTTCTTCTTCTTCTACATCTACATTGTTGAATTGCAAGTATTCCATGTTCTGTTACTCAATATGGTGCTCGTTAAAAACATGTTTACATGTGCAGTTTAAAAACAGTGTTTCTGTCGTGTTACTCTGTCCAATATGATGTGAGACTGTTCTTGAATGCCTCTACATCATCCATATTCAACAAATTTGATGGTAAATTATTCCAGTCCTTGATGATCCTAGGAAAGAAGCTGTATTTGTAAGTGTTACTGGATGTCTGTACATTTCTGAATTTCCGTGGGTGATATTGCCTGGTTGTCTTGTTTTGTTGTTATATATAATCTGGGATGATATCGCTTCTGATGGTGAAAAGCTTTGTGAAACAAGCATATCCTTTTAATTTTTCGTCTGATTTCCAATGTTGGTCATTTTAAATCTTTTATTATGTTGGTAACTGAACCCGGTTCTCTACTGTACTGGTGTTTAATGAAACGGGCTTATAATTCTTTGCACCAATTCAATCTTTTTAATTTGATTTTCCTGATATGGATCCCAGGCACTACTTGCGTATTCACCATTAGGTCTTACTATCGCTTGATATGCACTTTTCTTTATTTCTTCTGGGAATTTGCTGATAATTCTCCTCAAGATGCCTAGTGATTTATTTGCTTTAGCTAATTATGTTGTTGATATGTGTATCCCATTTGAGCGTGTTGGTAAATAGAACTCCTAAATATGGGTTTTGGTATACATTTTCCAATATTTGGTTATGCATGGTGTAGTTATGTAGGACAGGCTTTTTCTTGTTGGTAATTCTTAGTGCATAACACTTGGAAACATTAAATTTCATCTGCTATTCTGATGCCAAATTTACCCTTTTCTCCAGATCTTTTTGTAACTGGTTATACAGTCATCAATACAATCTATTCCCAGGTATAAGAGACTATCATCTGCAAATAAACGTAATTTCGACTTGATGTCATCTCCAATGTCATTTATGTACAATAGGAACATTAAGGGGCCTAAAACTGTTCCTTTGGGTACGCCTGATTTTACATGGGCCTTTCCTGATGTTTCACTTTCTACAGCCACACACTGTTGACGCTGTGTGAGCCAGGCCCTTATCCACTCACGTATTTTACCTTTTATTCCACAATGCTCCAATATTCATAGAAGTCGTATGTGTGGTACTACATCAAAAGCTTTGCTGAAATCCAAAATTAACATGTCTACTTGTTCTTTATTATATAGATGCCTGGATATATCTTCAATTGTTGTTACTAATTGAGATTCACATGATCTTTTTTGTCTGAAACCATGTTGGTAGTCTACTAGGAGATAATATTTTTCAAGATGTTGCATTATGTGTTTGAAAATTATATGTTCCATAAGCTTACCGGTTACCTATGTCAATGAAACGGGTCTATAGTTAAGCGGGAGGATTGTATCTCCCTTTTTAAATAATGCTGTGATGACCGCCATTATCCAATCATCTGGGACTGAGCCTAATTCATATGATTTTTTTTTATATATTGTTGTTACATATGGAGCGATGTTGGTAGCACAATCTTTTAGTACTCTGTTCGGGATATTGTCTAGACCATTTGCCTTTTTCGGATTGACATTGCTCAGTATCTTCTTTACTCCTTCCTCGGATATTTCTGAATGGCTTATGTCAGGTGTTTTTTTTTTTTTCAGTTCTGGTTGGTTCGTCATATTTTCCTCTGTGAAAANTTTTTTTTTTTTTTTTTTTTTTTTGGATTACCTTTCAGTTCTGGCTGGTTCGTCATATTTTCCTCTGTGAAAACAGATGCAAATTGTTGGTTTAGTGCTTCTGCTTTACTTTCACTGTCCTCCATTATTTTTCCGTTTGAATTGAGTGTTGCTATTCCACATGAGTCTCTTGTCTTTGATTTATGTATCGCCAAAACTTTTTTCCAACTACAGGTGTTTTTTCTTTCTCCATCTTCATCTACTTCCAATAATTGTGATACATAATTTTGATGTGATTCATCCAGTTTTGATTTTACTTGCTTTCTTATTTGTTTATATTCTTCCCAGTGTTTCTTATTGTTCGTACGTTTAGCCTTGTTGTAAATCCTCTGCTTTTCCTGATTAATGTTTTAATTTCTCTAGTGATACAAGGTACATTCCATTTTGATGTAAGCATTTTTGTTGGAATATTAGTTATTATAGCCTGTGAATAATATTTCTTTAAATTCTCCCCAACATTCTTGAATGCTATTTGTTTTTGATTTATTGGTAAAAACATTATTCTCTTTATCAAGGTGTTAGTTGATTCCGTTCATTTTGGATTTTTTGTAAATATATACCTTTCTTGGTATTGTCTTCTTTGGTTTTGTTTTTATATTTATGTCAGTAATGACTATTTTGTGGTCACTCATTCCATCTTCGACGGTTATAATTATATTTTCAATAATTGAAGGATTTGTTGTTAGTACACGATCTAGAATGTTGTTTTGTCGAGTAGGTTTTGTTACTGCTTGGTTAAGACAGTTCTCTTCTGGTGTTTTCTATAAACTTATAGTTATGTTACTGCTGGTTAAGACAGTTCTCTTCTAGTGTTTCTATA
>MJUT01000085.1:676-11516 GCA_002080005.1 Gigantidas platifrons
TCTTATATTTAAAAGAGAAATAGGCCTCTTATATTTAAAAGAGAAAGAGGCCTCTTATATTTAAAAGAGAAATAGGCCTCTTATATTTAAAAGAGAAATAGGCCTCCAATTTGTTTTTAATGTCTATATTTGTTATCGTATGGAATTCATGTAATGATTCCCTCCATTTGTTTGACATTTCACTAGTCTGAAATCCATATTTAATTGACATTACAACAAAATGACCATATATATTTCCAACACGCTTTAAACAAATCGGTGGTGAAACCATCGTATCCGAAACTAGGGCCATTTGACATATTTTTAAATGTCGCAGATGCCTCTAAAATATTATATTCTTGACTAGCACACAATGATGAGTAAAACTGGTTTGTTTTCTCAAGTATAGCAGACTGATCAGATATTATAATTCCATCTTTTGTCTCTACATTTGGGCATTTCTTAACTGACAAAATTCCTTGTTTAAAGACCACAAAAATATTTTATAAGTTTATCTCCTTTTCTATTCACTCATCTTACTAGACTCCCCTTGAGGTTTTCGTTGCCCATTGTTTCTAGTTGGTATTCAATATCTTCTAATGTAGTAAGATTGAAGTTATTGTTCCCCCTCCCCACACAAATGTTTCTAAGTCATTCTTTTGCTTCTTTCCAAGCTTTTGTAATTTTATAGCTAAAGTAGGATATTTAATTGTTTTACCTCTTATTTCCATCAATAATCATTTCCTAAACAAGTTTGTCTTTTATGCTAAATTAAATCTCTTCACAAAGAACACAATTTCTAAACTAAGAACAGGGATAGATCGAGATTGTAGTCTTTTTGATATATAGCTAATTTTTTTTTCTTTTCAACATTTAAGATTTTGAGTCAGTTGCCATTTGTTATATTTCAAGGTTATTGATGCCGATGTTCGGCAGACATTCTACAATGTCTACAATTTCATATGATTTATTTACAAATGTCGCAGGCGACACAATGTTTAAATTTTAAAAGAAATTAATTTATATTAAAAAATATAGTTATATAATATACGTTCTAAATATATGGTTTTATCTTTTTGATGTTTCTTTTATTTGTACATATATATTTATATATATAATCCTATTGTTTGATAGACAAGAATGTATTATTTCTAAGGATCTTGTAGGTCTCTAAGTTTAATAATAAAATTTGTTCACGCCATGAAATAGCTAACATATTGCGATAAAGTTGGCGTTAAACATAAATCAATCAATCAATCAATCAATCAATCAATCAATCAATCAATCAATCAATCAATCAATCAATCAATCAATCAATCAATGTTAATGGGAATATTTTGTAATCCGTCTCATTACTTTCAGTTAAGATTATAAATCGTCTGCAAAAAGGAGAATTGACAATTTTCCACTAGAACTGCTAAATTCAAAATTTGGGTGACATTTTGAATTTACTGAGCAGTTCTAGTGAAAAATTGTCATTTCTCACCGGTAAGTAACCTGATCTTATCATGGCTGAAAATTGTTCAATTGACGTTTAAAAGCAATAATATCTCACTTCGGGACAAGGGCTCAACACATAGAGCTGTCCAGTACATATCTAGGTGGCGGATTGTGGTTAATCTCTCGATGTCCATAATATTCCAGTGGCAGTCAATAGTCGTTGACCCGCGGATATCCCGTCGTCCCTTCTTCATTTCTGTATAATTTTAATAGTTGAATCGTTCTGAATATGCATGAATGTTAAGCAACCTACTCCGGGACACTGCTTATTGGTGAAGATATCCAGGACTCCATCCCACATAGCTACTTAGTGCGTCTCCTGGTGGTGAATAGGAAGAGCCTTCTCTATGAGGGGTGTCAGGTATAATACGGAAAGTATAGTGAGCAAAGTCTTTGGAGAGCGTGACGCTCCCTGCACGTTAAACCGGGGTTTCTTTTGTATATTTCAAAGAAGAGTATATTCATTTTGTACATGTATATATATGTGCATTGTAGACTGCTAAAACAAACCTACTCTTTCAGTGGCAGTCAAAGTCATTGACCCGGTTGACCCATTACTTCCCTAAGCACCGCTCGATGGTCTTTTAAAGTAATAATAAATCAATCATCCGGGGACAACCCCTATTCCAAACATATAGCACCGCCGTCATCCCTACTGAGACATTTTATTTTAAGGTATTTTCACAGGAAGAATACAGCTAAATCCAATCCAATTAATTTGGAATATACTAATCTTCAATTACATATCTGCAAGCTTGATAAGATAAGTTTGATTAAAGTCCGCATGCCAAAACAACAAATACAACACACGTTCAAGCGAGCTTTTGACCGACAAGTGGATATATCAGCCAAAATCAGTTACATTGTAAATGGGACCACATAGATATGAAATCTTCAAAAAATCAGTTTTCACTGAGACCAAAATCACCATTAAAACATTAAACCTCTATGTCTTGAGGTTTCATTGATAAATCAAGAGCACCAAATATTGAGGTTTGACATATTTTTTTTGCTTTCAAAGTAATCGCATGTTTTTTATGCTGTGAATTACGTTACATACAACACCCTGTGATTTATATTTCCAGAACTACCAAATGGAGCAGTAAATCATATGAAAAAGGTCATTTTTAAAGAACTATATGACTATATTAATAGAAATTCGTTATAAATTTCCAGACCTAATACTCTATGTTGATCTTCCTAGCTTTTATTTGACAAACTTTAAATAATGTTCTGAACATTTTAAGCAATAAAAAAAAAAATGGATTAAGATGCATAACTGATGAATTGTAAATAATAATTTTAACAAATACAATAACACTGAATTTTGAACTACAAAAACACACTTGTTTCTTATTTTCAGTGATCGATTTTGATTTCAGGTCTTGGAAAATTACTATAAAAAGTAACGTAGTTCACGTGAAATATACGTTTTTCGCAGTATATGAGTAGTAGTGAGAAAATAACACCTACACTTTCTGATAGCAGGAAAATGTAGTTTCAATGCTTGGAACTTTAAACAACTGCCTTAAATAGATACTAATTGTGCAAAATCGTAATTTAATTTGATTGAAAAAATTATCTTCACTTGCATGCAAATGAAACTTTTATCATTTCAAAGTAAACCAACAAATAAACTAATATGTAATTCACAAATAAACTAATATGTAATTCTAGTGAAAAACTTAGAATGTTTAAGGTTTATAGACATGTAGAAATTGCTGAATAAACACATAAAGAAAATTAATTTAGTCCACACAAGACTCAAGTTGAACGGTAACGTATTTCACATAGATCAGATAGTTTACAAATAGGTAAGATTTCTGTCTCCTCTTAAAAGAATGATGAAGATTCAACATATAAATAACATTTTCAGTAAAAACTTAATGAAATTTCACGACAATGTTCCTCCCTGTTACTTTATTCTAACATATACAATGTATATGTTAGAAATGAGAAACCCTATATAAAAAAGATATTGTGTATATATATATATGAGTTCTTATAGACGGATACTGTTAACATGATTGTGTATTCTTCCCTTTTCATAAATAAATAAATAAATAAATAAATAAATAAATAAATAAATAAATAAATAAATATATTGCAAAACCATGCATTGAATTAAGCGTTATTCTTATAATTGAACATTCATGAACATTGCATAAACGTTTAAAAAAAAATATTCAGTGAAATACGTTACTGGTATTAATTAAATAATCAACGGAATGTATGGGGCAATCTTTAGCTCAGTGTTGTTATCTTTTCTACATGTGGAAGTGGTGTACATTTTAGCTTCACCATAATGTAAATATGGAGTTCCATTTATTATTTACAATAGTAACTCATGCAGATTATGAAATTCAGCATGTTTTTTAAGAAAGCTCTGGTGCTTTCATTTCATTAAAACGGACTAATTTATTGCTTTTCCCAACGAAAAACTCTTCTACATTCGACGAAGCTTAATACTTTATGTCATATTCTAAACATGTAGTTTAATTTACAAAAGTGAATACGAGTAAGTTCATATATGTATCTGGTGAACTACGTTACCATCATGTGAATTACGTTATCTGTGTTCGCGTGAGTAACTGAGGAAATTGACAGTACTTTCGATATAGTTCTAATAATAAAACCCTAAATGCTCGCTTACTCGCAAGGGTTTTAACGGGATGCCATTACAGGTAATGATAATAATGGAGCAGCCGCAGAGATTTTTTGCGCTCGCTTACAGAGTTTCTGACGCCTGCATTTATCAATAATAAGACATAACCTTTCCTTTTGGCCACTATTATAACAAGTTTTTATTACCTACCAGTATTTTAGAATGTAATTCCCACAAAATAAAAATTCGTTTACCAACTACATTTTGAATTTCGTCATTTGAGGTCATTTTCCGGTCAAAACCTCACTTTGGTATTTTTTGGATGCCATATTTGGCGATTGAGGGGTGAATGTTTACATCAGCTGTAGTAAATATACTAAATATCGTAGTAGAAATACCATATTTAGAAAAGCTCCGCCTTCCGTAGTTTCCGGTTATGGCGAACGATAGATAAATTTGAACAAGTTTGTTGTTACTTTTGAAAAACATACATTTTTCAGCCAAACCGATTTAACAAGGACTGGGATCATCAGTAATAGTTATAATGAAATGTTTGAAGTGTAAATAGTGAATTTTTACGTTCAACTGCAATATATTATTTTGCTCCATTGTGACGAATGGGACACCTTTGTAGCTCCGTCGAGACACAAGTTTGTCACAGGAGCTACATTATTGCAGCTCCTTTCGATCACAGGCGCATGGGGACAGGAACATTTTTTTGGTGAATATTTTCTTTTTTTTCTAAATTTTTTGGTGAATATTTTCTTTTTTAATACGTAATTGGTACCCTACTGTGCATGTCTAACCTGGTTTTAGTCGATTTTACTATCAAATACTATATACGGGGTTATGTGAAAGTGTATAAAATCGACTAAAACCAGGTTAGACATGCACAGTAGGGTACCAATTACGTATTAAAAAAGAAAATATTCACCAAAAAATTTAGAAAAAAAGAAAATATTCACCAAAAAAATGTTCCTGTCCCCAAGCGCCTGTGCTTTCGATATGACAGTTCTTGATTTTCTATTTATAATTTGAGGGATGTTTGTTCTCTTTTATTTTCATTCTCCTTTATCATACACACCATTATTAAGATACCAATCGTGGTATTTAAAATGCTTACCTCAAAACGCACTGGTTTTAATATTTCACTTAAATATCAAAATAAATGCAATTTCCAACTAACATTTGTCTGCAATGGATATTTCCAGTAGAAAAACAGTGTTAAAGGAAAGATTTTAAGAATATAATATGAATAATATTAAGTCTTAATTTGTCATAGTAACGTAGTTCACGTAACGTAATTCACTTTTAAACATTGTAAATACTTATCTTGTTAAAAGCATGAGATAACAAGAATATTTTTATGTACTAATAATCGGGACATAAACATTCTTCTGTCATAGGGATGATTTTATTATTCTTGTGATCTAAGTATCAGTAATAGGAGACACGTAGTTCACACTCTTAAAAAAATAATTTTTTAGCTCACTTTTCTTGGTTTGCCTATGTGAAATTGTATGTTATATTGCACTTTGTGTTGCATTTTCGTTTTAAGGGGGTTCAATTCGAAGTTTTCATTTAGGCCTTTTGTCTTATATGCACACACCAATATTGGTTAGGAAAACCCATTTTCAATGGCGGTAACGTAATTCACAAAGAAGTAATGGACACTTTACAAGACATAATAATTCTTGACATAACAAATACGCATACCTTGCTGTTTTTAAGCAAAAAAGTATTAAAACAGAAAGAAAAAAATACCCGAAAAATAATCATTTTCATGCATCTTCATGCAAAAAACATCCAATATCGTAGGAACATTTGCAAAAGGACACTGCATTTTTACTGTATAGCTGCTACTTAAAATTTTATAAAAAAAAAATTATTTTCCCAGAGAATCCCACCAAATTTGGTATTTTAATTGGAAACATACGGCTACTTTAATTATCAAATTCATCAACAGCTTCTCATCTAAAAAGTATATGTTTTGAGTGTGAAAATGCGTTGGACATGTATTTGTCTGTTGGTCCCACTTAACTGATTTTAGCTGATATGTCATGTCTTCTTTAATATTTTTTTATGCTAAAGCATTGAATATGCCTATAGGCTTAAACCCGATTCATCAGTCTATTTGTGCGCTTTTATTTTTATATTTTATATCCGCATTTTTGTTCTAAATCGGAATGCTGCACTTTAGGACTTTGATATACATAGTTTATGTTATACCTTTGTAATACTAGTATATTAATCTCAATATTCATGTATACACGAGTGTTTTATTCCCAGTGTGTCTCCTCCATTTATATAGGTATAATCTGCATGTACATGCACAAAATGTATATGTTATGGACTGATCAATTATTATGCCTCCTAATAAAATACCATATACAGAAAAGATTCCTGATACCTGCTAATCTGGGTCACGGGTCACTGTGAGTAGCATGTGTAGTCTATTTTTATCTTGGACAATAATGAGCGTCCTGGTTGGATGACCGATTTAAAACACACTGAATTCGCATGGTTTAGCAAGGTTACTCAAGTCAATAGTTTATAAATATAGAATCTTGACAATGTAAAGGAAAGATGCTATGTTATATTTATTCATTTATTTGATTCTGGAATATCGTTGATCATTGATTTAAACAAGAAAAAAGGGAAAAAAGGGGGTGAATTTTACAGTTAAATAAATGTTATGTTTCGACAGTTTAAAGAGAAAAATATAAATTTGTTGCGACTAAAGCTTAAATCAGCGTTAAAAATTGAACAAATATCAGTGGTTTTGTAAATGAGATTTATTATAAATAGAAAATCTGAATTTATTATTTATTAATTTATTATTAATGGTACAATTTTATATCCCTTGGGGGGGGGGATTGAAATAAAAACACAGCACCGGACTTTAAACAAAAATAATAATCCAGGATTAGTTTTTTATTAAAAAAAATCCAGGACCCCTGTGTCCATGAATTTTTTTTTTTATAAGTTAAATAATATGAAATATTGACATCCACACTTGCCTTTTGGACAGCACATTTCTGTGTCCACACTTGTAAATATGCAAAATATTTTTTCTTTTTTCTTTTTTGTAACTGTTGATATAAATGTCATGAATCATATGTAAATCATTCCAATCATTGTAACTAAATTTATTGTGATTATTCTGCTCATCTTGGGCGCTGTGATTAGCAATAAAATCTTTTGTATTGTATTGATAAAAAAAACATCAGAGAACACTATAGATGGCGCTTCGACGCGCCTGTTTTAAATAAACTTCCGGTCGCGCTTTTAATCAAAACAAAGCTGTTGAACGAAAATGGGAGCAACTTTAGTGTTTGATATAATCAGAGGCTTAGCTCTTCTGGTTGGGTTGACAGCAGGAGCAAAATCTAAGATATCTGATATTGTATTTACAACATGGCTAGGACTTGTCATGTTTTTATTTCCAGATAAAGTGGTCGATTATCAGGTACTCTACCTATCACAGGCATTATGAAAAAGGAAACATATTCTCTAGTCCTTGATAAGATTCATACAAAATTTTGCAAGTTTATTTTAGGTGTTAGGACAAATCCTCAAATATGGGGGTAAGGGGTGAGCTTGGAAGCTTCCCCATTTTATTTGATGGTCTATATAATATGGTTATTGGTGTCATTGTAAAATCTGATGGAAATATAGTCCGAGATTCCTCTACCGTTCGACGACTATTTACATCTTGCTGTTGTCGTTGAACGTCAGAGTGCTTGCCATAAACAAAACAGTGAATTTTCCTCACACACTCGAGCGAGGCACATTTTGACGTTTTGTGGCTATCAGATTTTATTTTCTATCCAAAACTCTAATATATATCGCTTCACCAATCATTTTCTATTCATTCATAACCATCTTACCCTCAGAGAGTGGTGTTACACTCGATTACAGCAGGTTTTTTCCTTACACCCGATGATTTTGTCATTTCAATCCCATTTTTTTCATGTGATCTCGCGATACTAACTGAAAGATGACAGCAATGCATTGCATGATGGGAGATACTAAATGCAGTGTGCCAAATTAGCATACGTAAACAAACATACAAGACGATATAAAGCGTATTCTGCAGGACAAACAGTTCCATCTACAGCTCAAATCAGAGCAGAAGGAAATAATAAAAAATATGTTGGATGAAAAAGATTCATTTGGCATTGTTATCCGCGTGCTTCGGAAAGAGCATGTCTTACGTTTCCCCCTATTTTGGACAAGGTCAGATCATATATGCAAATCATCTCCCATGATACATTGCGGTAATCGTAGTTCTCTCGAAGTCACGTGACAAATATTTCAAAATGTCAGTGTTCAAAATGACGAAATCATATGGTCTGGCGAAATTGTGCTGAAATGGAGTGTAACACCAATTTCTGAGGGTAAAATGGTTATGAATGAATAGAAAAATGATTGGTGAAGCAATATATATTAGGGTTTTGGATAGAAAATAAAATCTGATAGTCACAAAACGTGGAAATGTGCCTCGCTCGAGTGTGTGAGGAAAATCCGCTGTTTTGTTTATGGCAAGCGCTCTGACGTTCAACGACAACAACAAGATGTAAATAGTCGTCGAACGGCAGAGGAATCTCGGACTAATGGAAATAATGTCGTACTTTTATTAGAATCATTAAAAGAATCAAAGAATCAGAACAGTTAGATAAAGCTAAACATGATTCATGGGTAGGTTGTGTAAAAGAAATATTTAAAATTAGATTATATATATGACGATCCTTCAAAGGATATCTAGGATAAATTTTATGTTAAAGTTAAATATTGTTTAAAGGATAAATTCAAACAGAACTGGACAGATAGCCTGAATGATGATAAGAGGGTCAATCCAAACTCTAAGAATAAATTAAGAACATATATAAAATTTAAATCAATTTTTAAATTAGAACCATATTTATTATTTGGATCTAATCAACAAAGAAAACTATTAACAAAATTTAGAATACGTACTCATAATTTGAACATTGAAAAGGGGAGATACAAAAAAATGTATATTGGCACAAAAGTTGAAGATCGTATTTGTAATTTATGCAAAAACAACATTGAGGATGAAGTTCATTTCCTTATTACTTGTCCTCTTCTAGAGAAATTTAGAGAATCACAAAGAATATAAAAGAGACATATAAAAACTTCTCATTATTATCTGATGAAAATAAATTAATTTGGCTTCTATCATCAGAGGACAAACAAATCATTATACATCTATTTGGGTTGTTGTCCACTCTATTCCTAGAAAGAGATAAAATAATCATGAATGGATAATTTATATATTTACTTCAGAAATAATTCATGGGGTTTTGAATATATACATTTTTGTATTTATTTTACCACCGGTTGGCCCTTTATCAGCATAAAAGGCCAACCCATGGTAAAATCAATATTCAAGCCCCCGTGAATTATTTCTATTCTAATAGGACGAATTTGGTTTTTGAACAGCCAAAGCAAATTATGACGTTGCCGATCAGCTGATATACGCATATTTTACCACGGGTTTGGACCCAAAGTGTTTATTTAATAAACTGGTTTTTATTTGTAATATAAACAGATTGTAATTTTTAGGATTTATTAGTTGAAATATATAGGAAAATCAAAGTAAAGTTTTATTTGTTATGTTTAAATTATGTACAAATGAAAACCGCTCATACAGTATAAACATAATGAGCAAATAAACAATCAAAACAAACAATTCTGAATGTTTTGGTGTAAAATTTGTTAAAATCTATCCAGAAATGAAAAAATATGGTTTTGGTTGATTATATAGGGATTTTTTTACATGTTACAATACTTTTTGGCAACACACTGTACAAGAGTGTCACGGCAAAGTTCTGCAAATTTGTACTGACGAAATATTCCAGGTGAAAATTAAATCCCAAATCTTAAAATATACAAACAAACACTTCCTTTACTAAACTGACCGTTGAATTTTGTTGTATTCTAATTATTTTCATAAAACTTTAGTTATTTGTAGCTTCTTAAAAACTAAACAATCAACTTGTCTAAGTTTTAAACACAGTGATCATGGGGACGTAGGAAATCGGGGGAAGGAAACAAACATTTAGATGTCATTGACAGATTTCAAAGCAAAAATGAATAAAATCTAAAATCAATAAATATAAGATCAATGATAATAATAAAACAAATACAAAACACAGACATATCGAAAATCCAAGACAACTTGTCTGACATTCGGTCAGACAATTTAAAAAAACTGTCTGACCGAATAAAAACCAAAAATGCCACCACATATTCGCATCGCCATTAAAAACTCATTTATTTGTTTAACATGTTTACTTCAAGAAAAATTGTTTAGGTATTCATGATATTTTGTGACATTCTCAATATTTGTTCAAAATTAAAAAGCTCAAACATAACACTCATCTTCATCATCATCATCATCAATGTCTTTGTGGAAAAAAATATTATGATTTGTTGTGAAAAAAAATTCTGTCCAGACATTAAATTTTTTTTTTCACCTAAGATAATAAATGATGGTTTACCAAAACAAGAACGCTTTTAATATTTTTATAGAATGTTATTTTGAATGTGGTCATAAGTAAATAAGGTATTGTTTGTTTTCCTTGCCAATAACTCTCTGAAAGAGCCGAGTTATTGAAAAGTGTCGGTTTTGCCGATAAAAAATCTAAATGTCCGATAAATTCAGTCCCTCTGTCGGTCCGGATGTCCGATAAATATGCGATCCTGTAATTCCCGCACCGGTTTTTAGAC
>MJUT01000085.1:27312-37334 GCA_002080005.1 Gigantidas platifrons
ATTACTATGACATATGACTATATGCTTATATCAGGATGAGGGGCTGTCGTGGTCGTGATCGTATGGTAATTGGATTACAACTTCCTATGCTATCAGTACCTACCACCACTAAATTTGTGAGTTCGAATCCCACTCAGGCGGGGTGTACTCGATACAACATTATGTGATAAAGATTGTCAGCGACTTGTGACGGGTCAGTGGTTTTCTCCGGGTACTCCGGTTTCCTCCACCAATAAAACTGACTGCCATGATATAGTTGAAATATTGTTGAAAGTGGTGTTAAACACCATAAACCAGCCAACCATAAATTTATCTGATTACTGTAACATATAACTATATGCCTAAATCAGTATGTTTAGATTAGAAGATTTTGTTTTATTTCAGGGTGCAGGGCTTGAGGTACTAAGTTTACCGACAGCTTGTTTTGTAGACCATGTTATAGAGGTTTCACAGCTGTTTGTTTTATTTCAGGGTGCAGGCCTTGAGGTACTAAGTTTACTGACAGCTTGTTTTGTAGACCATGTTATAGAGGTTTCACAGCTGTTTGTTTTATTTCAGGGTGCAGGCCTTGAGGTACTAAGTTTACTGACAGCTTGTTTTGTAGACCATGTTATAGAGGTTTCACAGCTGTTTGTTTTATTTCAGGGTGCAGGGCTTGAGGTACTAAGTTTACTGACAGATTGTTTTGTAGACCATGTTATAGAGGTTTCACAGCTGTTTGTTTTATTTCAGGGTGCAGGGATTGAGGTACTAAGTTTACTGACAGCTTGTTTTGTAGACCATGTTATAGAGGTTTCACAGCTGTATTGGATGTTCCTCTTCATGCTTCCCCTACTCCTGCCAGCTGTGGGTCTAGTATTGATCATTCAGAAGGAACGTGCGAAGACTGCTGAATTTACTTACTCTTATAACACCAGGTCAAAGTCTGAGTAACTCTGCTCATCAATGAAAATACTCATGAGGAGGAGAAACAAATTAAAATCGGGAAAAAAGAATTTGAAATTACATGAAATCATGACTTTTTACTTTGGATAGCTTAAGAAACCATAAGAAAATGTAAGATAAGATTCTGAGTTTACTGTTTTGAAAAGTGAATTTATATTTGCATATATTTTCCTCTAATAATAGGTGATCAGATAATAGGATATTGTTAGATAAAATATTGACATAAAACCAAATATTGGATGATATCCACTCATTATTAACACAGGTTGGAAGCTTAAATTAAACTTAAAAATTGAACATTTTAAACTAAGACTAAGTTACAGAGGAAGTCTTAATCCCATAGGAAAAGAAAGCTAATATGTCAAATTTTTAATCAAGGGAATATAAAGGTCAAGATATAGGTCATTGATTAATTCAGGTATATTTGTTATTGGCAGCTAAAAAAATTAAAATGTTGGTATTATATTTTGAAGATTAATAAATAATGTTTAAATGTAACTAGTTTTAGTAACATTATAGGCTGATGTATACCATTTTCAGCATTATGTTCATTGGTATTTGTGTTCATTCATTCAAATTGACTGGGCTGTTCCATTAAAATGTCTAGGGTAGTAAGGTAGCTAAAAATAGATAATAAAATAGACGGCCATTTCATTAAAATGTCTAGAGTAGTAAGGCAGCTAAAAGTGGATAATCAAAGAGATGGCTATTCCATTAAAATGTCTAGGGTAGTAAGGCAGCTAAAAAGTGGATAATAACTCATATACAATATGCGATTTCGTTCCTTAAGGCCTCGATGGTCGTGTTTGAATGGTAATTGGTTTCTCTTCTACTCAAACAATCGATAGCTGCTACAGTTTGTGTGCAATACCCTTTTTTCTCTAGGTTTACCTTATGTGAAAAAGTTTGTCAGTAACTTGCTAAATGACGGAGTTTTTTTTACCCACCAGATATTCAGGTTTCTTCCCAACAATAAAATTAACAGCAATGATATAACTGAAAAATCGTTGACAGTGACACTAATCTACTTTCTGTCGTCTGACTTTGCTTATTCATGGAATAGACCTCACAAATCATAGGAGTACATGTCATTTGATATCATGTTTTGTTCACTTTGATCTTGATGAAAAGACCATAATTTGTGTATGTTGATTTAGTTAGGTAAGAGTTTAGTTTTTCTTAGTATCTGACTTGTACAATGTAGTTTATTATCCCCTCGCCAACGAAGTTGCAAAGGGATATAGTAACGCTACCTTCTATCCATCTGTCCGTCCTTTCGTAACATCCTTGTGAACACTCTAGAATCAACATCCTTCAATGGATTTTGACCAAACTGGGTACATACTTAGTCCTCAAGAGAATCTGGAACCCTATTGATTTTCAAGGTCAAAGGTCAAGGTCACCGGGGCAAATTTTGTCCACGTAACAACCTTGTGAACACTAGAATCAACATCCTTCAATGGATTTTGACCAAACTTAGTACATGTACATACTTAGTCCTTAAGAGAATCTGGAACCCTATTGATTTTCAAGGTCAAAGGTCAAGGTCACCAGGTCAAATTTTTTACCACGTAACATCCTTGTGAACACTCTAGAATCAATATCCTTCGATGGATTTTGACCAAACTTGGTACATACTTAGTCCTTAAGAGAATCTGGAACCCTATTGATGTTCAAGGTCAAAGGTCAAGGTCACCAGGTCAAATTTTTAGGCAAGGGGATACGTCACGCTTTGCATTGCCCTTGTTATCTTTTATAACGTAGGACAGAAAAAACTACCGAATGGTATCTCCAATGTGTATCCTATAATTCATATTTAAGTTAGTAAATAGGAATGTTAAATTTGTTTAACTAGTACGGAATATAGACCCAGTGTTTAGTCATTTTTAAAAGTGTTTCAATAGCCTGTTCCTGTTTTTTTTACTTGTGCACAAAAGTGTTGGAGGATGATAAATTATTCCTTGTCATCTGTTTCTCACTCTGACAACAACTTTGATCATCCTTTTATAGGGTATAATTAAAGTAACATTTGTTTGTAATTAAAAGGGAAATATCAGTTATGGTATACACTTGCAAACATGACAAAATTTGTAACTGTATATTGTGAGGTTTTGTATATTAAAGGGAAGTAATTCAACAATTTTTTGTTATAAATACGCGAACAGTAAGGGGTCCTATTAGAATGGTGTTTGGTTTTAAAATTATACTTTGTTTAATAACTTTTGTTAGGGGAAGCAATCCAATGTAAATTATCCTGTTGTTTAATATCTTTTGTAAGGGGAAGCAATCCAATGTAGATTATACTGTTGTTAAATAACTTTTGTAAGGGGAAGCAATCCAGTGTAAATTATACTGTTGTTAAATAACTTCTGTAAGGGGAAGCAATCCAATGTAAATTATCCTGTTGTTTAATATCTTTTGTAAGGGGAAGCAATCCAATGTAAATTATCCTGTTGTTTAATATCTTTTGTAAGGGGAAGCAATCCAATGTAAATTATCCTGTTGTTTAATATATTTTGTAAGGGGAAGCAATCCAATGTAGATTATACTGTTGTTAAATAACTTTTGTAAAGGGAAGCAATCCAGTGTAAATTATACTGTTGTTAAGTTTCTTTCTGTAAGGGGAAGCAATCCAATGTAAATTATCCTGTTTAATATCTTTTGTAAGGGGAAGCAATCCAATGTAAATTATCCTGTTGTTTAATATCTTTTGTAAGGGAAAGCAATCCAATGTAAATTATCCTGTTGTTTAATATCTTTGTAAGGGGAAGTAATGCAATGTAGATTATACTGTTTAATAACTTTTGTAAGGGGAAGCAATCCATTATAAATTATACTGTTGTTTAATATCTTTTGTAAGGGAAGCAATCCAATGTAAATTATCCTATTGTTTAATATCTTTTGTAAGGGGAAGCAATCCAATGTAAATTATCCTGTTGTTTAATAACTTTTGTAAGGGGAAGCAATCCATTGTAAATTATACTGTTGTTTAATAACTTTTGTAAGGGGAAGCAATCCATTGTAAATTATACTGTTGTTTAATAACTTTTGTAAGGGGAAGCAATCTAGTGTAAATTATACTGTTAAATAAATTTTTTAAGAGGAAGCAATCCAATGTAACTTGTACAAGGTATATTTTTATATTGAATCCATGCTTGCCAATTCTATGCAAAGCATTTTTCATTGTATATATCACATCTTTACACACCATAGATACATTAAGCTGTAAATATACACTTGCATGTATATAAAACCATGATCAGGGTTCCCACGCATCCGGGAAAATGGGAAATACCCTGGAATTTCGCTATACACGTTCCCGGTCGGGAAATATCCTTGAAAATTAAAAAAATTGTCAAAATCCGGGATTTACCCTGGAAATCTTTATTGAAAGCGTAATTTTTTAACCACTGGAAGTTTTGATGCAATTTGTCAATTTTGAGTTACTTCCCTTGGTCCGATAATCAATTCGTCCCTTGTTTTATTCGTCCCAATAATAATAAAAGCGTGTACAATAGGCCAATAAAAGGGACGAATTGATAACTTAAATCTGAATCTGCAATGTGTTTGTAGAAGTAGTGCAGGTCAATGAATTAGTTCCGAAGATGGCGATCAATATTCAATCACACATAAAGAAATCCATGATAAATATTAATTATTAGTATTTTTTTTCGCAAGACAAGGATTATCAGGTCCATATCAGATGAGCTCGTCGAGCGAAAAAAAATACTAATAATTTTTTTATCGGTAATTTCACAATTTTAACACAGCTTTGTAATTTTTTTGTAGTGTTTTGAACTGTTTTTTTAATACTAATATTTTTTTTATCGGTAATTTCACAATTTTAACACAGTTTTTTTCTTATTTTGTTGTGTTTTGAACTTTTTTTAATGAACGATTTAGTGACGTTAGACCGCGCATGACAAACGACCAACAGCTGATAATTTCTTGTATCACGAGTCGGTGGTCAACTGAACGTTGTTACTAAATTTATCGGGTAGTAAAGATCAAAGGAAACTGTAATAAATTACCGATAATAACAAAATACTTGTTCAAGCGGCAAATAACGAACAAGAAAACTTATCCTTGAAAACTGAAAAAAAGTCCTGGAAAACCCTGGAATTTCATATCTGGAAAAGAGTGGGAACACTGCATGATATACTTGACAGAATGTTTAACCAGATGATTTACCCATGATTGAATACAGAACACCAGACATTAAAAGTTACTTTATTACTATGTATTAAATTTCTAGTTATGTTAAATGGATTCTATGACTATAAAATACTCAATCAAACAAAATATTTCTTCATGGAGATCATAAACATATTTAAACAAAGTATTGCAAAAATTTTCGACGGCACAACCGTCTTCGTCAGTTGCAAAACATAAACTGCCAAGAGATACAAAAAAAAAATGAGGATAAAATACTCATTATGAGTGTAATAGTGATCTATTGCAATCTTGAGTGTTTTCTTGCTTTCTTTCTTAAAAATGAAGCAGTCGTCGAAATGAATATTTGTATTTACTGGTCCGAATCGAATCCTTGAATTTATTTTTATATAGTTCTTAAAAAGCTGAAAATTGACTGGTCCAAACAAAGTTTTACTGATCTTGGGCCGGTGCTCATTGTGAGGACTGATGAAGTAATCATGGTTTTGTGTATTACTCATTTTTATATAGACTTTGTAATGTCTTATATTTGTTGTTAATTTCAGTCTGTGACTGTTTGTAATAACTGTTTTTAACATACATGATTATTAAAATGTTCTTTTATTTTATTCTTTTCACATAAGATCACAAGTTTTGGGATTTTTATTTTTCCATTATTGAATCAATAAAAATAATCTTCTAATATACAATTACATTACAATGCATTCAAAAATACACCATGGGGGTTGTTTTATTTTCCATTAGTACTGTTAATGGAATTGTAGGGAAAGATTGTGCTTATACACAGGGATTCAGCCAGGATTTTGAGACCATTAGTCACTTTTGCGGAGCAGAATTTTTTTTTCTAAATATGAATAGACAAGAATATAATCATCTTATTCTTATAATAATTTACTTTTGATCTAATACCACACAAGTTGTAATAACCCCCCCCTTTTTTTTTAAATATTAATGTGGGTTTGGTCTAACAAGTACCACACAAATTGTAATAACCCTCTCCCCCATCCTTTTTGAAATGTTACTGTGCTTTGGTCTAATACCACAATTGTAATAAGTCATATTTGTGGTCTCCAGAAGAAAAAAATATGCCTGAGTCTGAGTTGCCAATTTGCCCAATGGTCCAACTAGTAATAAAATATATAGAAAACACGTCAAAAACTGGAGTAAGTTGTAAAATAAATTATTATTTCTCAGACCTCATAATCAAATTGCAGCAATTGGAATAATAAAAAAAAAAACTGTATTTTTTTTTTATTCATTGCAGACATGTGTCTGTTTGTAAATAGTTCTATAAATGGAACGCAATTGTTTTAACACCCGGATGCAGATCGATCAAAATCTTATGGGTCCTCGTGCAGTGTATTTCAACGAATTGAATGACCAGCCGTTGCATATAAATGAACATATTAAATATGAGAACTAAAATTTCATGTCACAGAAATGGGAATAGATACATCAAAAGTTCGTTTGCTTAAAAGTAGCTTCGGTGGATGCGTACTCCTAATCCTATTGCATTTTTGATGGTGCCATTTTTTATTTTAAAGTTTCTTTAACCAAAATTTATAACTTTTCGAGACAATAACTTTCAAAATACTTAATGGATACGATAGATTTCAATAAACATGATATTGACATTTTCATAAATGAAACGTGGCAACAATAGTTCGTTATTCCGGACATATATTTTTTTCGTTATTCCGGACATATATTTTTTTCGTTATTCCGGACATAGTGACGAATCGTGCAATGAATGACGATTACAAAAATATGTCCACTTTCAATACATACTGTGGCATTTTGAGTACATGTCATAACTATAAAAAAATATCATTATCGTTGATTGAATTCTTTGTCGGGATCATTATCTTTAACCAGGTAAATCAAGCCAGGTGAGATCGAAGATTACGCAATCAAAACAAAAATTCTATAATCCGTTGATTGGCTTGTGACATGTCATAAAATTGTCATTGTAGTGACTAATTAGTTTTAATCAGCAGTTGAAGAAGAAAAATGGATTTTTACAAATATTTTTCTATGATTTTTTGTGGCGAATTGGGTACGGGAAATACTCGTCAATGACGAAAGTGACGAGCGCTAGCTGAATCACTGCTTATACATGTAACAAACTACAGCAAATTTAGATTTTTTAGTTTTTTTTTCTATATGAAATTCATAATTTATAAATTATTTGGCTTTCCATTTTTCTATTTTGAGCGTACCTGATGAAGGTTATTCTAGAAACGTGTCATGATTTTGAGCGTACCTGATGAAGGTTATTCTAGAAACGTGTCATGATTTTGAGTGTATCTGATGAAGGTTATTCTAGAAACGTGTCATGCATACTAAATTAGATATCTACATTTTTATTACTTCTTTGTGCCATATGAAATATTTATTCTGTTTTAATAACATCAGTTTGATTATGTGGTATTTATTTCGCCAAGTTTAATCATCAGCATTTAAAGTGCATTAAGCTTCTTGGTTTTTGTCAGTAATTTCACTCTGTTTATATAAGAATATTTTTTCTTCATTTTCCACTAGTAATTAATTATTTCCTGTTTATTTTATATTAATGTTTTGTTCTTTATTTTCAGGTATAAAATTCTTTTTTTAATCATAAATAAGAATACAGTAGCAGCTCTCTTTTTTTGAAAGGTTTTAGTGATTGTTGTTTATTGCCAACTCGGCAATTTTTCAGCTATATCATGGCGAGAACAAGTTAATTTTCAATGAGATAATTGATAATGAGGTCCGTTTTGTACTAGACCAGTACGCTGAGTTGGATTTTTATAGTGCTAGCTGACTGAAACAACAGTCTGCGGATAGACATGTCGCCCCACTCTGACACATTATCCTGATTCCAAGCCAACCAATCTTTGCTCTTTCTCCTTGATGCTGCGTGCTTAGCGGAGAAACAATAAATACCAATTTTATAGACGTTGGTTTCACCTGATTGGGACTTGAACCCACGATCTACTGCAATCGAGGTGAACATGCTAACCATTACACCACGAATGCTTTAAAAGGTTTTTTTTTAGAAAATAATAACTTTAAATTATTCAAGTAGCTTTTGAGTTGATTTCTATGCTGAAGTAGGCAAGTTTTTTTTATGTTTATCTCACATTTCAATATATAGACAAATAAGACTATGGAGTACTAATTAAGGTCATGTAGTAGGTTGTACCATTAACTTTTGTTTAGCTTTTATATCTTAGAAGATATACCTCAATAAAATATCTGTAATCTCTCAGAATTCTTTGTTATTTATTAAAAAATAAACAATAAAAAATGGGCAATCTAGAGAAACTGGCAACATAGAGTACACAAGATAAAGAAAAACAAACTGACAACATAGAGTACACAAGATAAAGAAAAACAAACTGCCAACATAGAGTACACAAGATAAAGAAAAACAAACCGACAACATAGAGTACACAAGATAAAGAAAAACAAACTGACAACATAGAGTACACAAGATAAAGAAAAACAAAACACAATATGTGTTAGACACCACTATACACAAACAAACATATAACATAAATAAGACGTGAACCCTCCTACAAACAACTGAGGTAAAGACGAATCAAACATCGTTTTTATGCAGAACTCAGAACGTAAAGACACATAATAGGACAACATAAAAAAACTAAAAAGGTGAGGAACACGGACCCCACCAAAAAAGCCGGGGTGGTCTCAGGTGCTCAAGAAGAATAAGTAGTTCCTGTCTCTTATAAGTCACCTGCTATATAACTCATATATATAGCTATATGTGTAGGACACCACTATAGCAACAAACAAATAATATAAATAAGACTTGAGCCCTCCTACAAACAAGTGGGGGTAAAAAATGTTGATACTGTTTTTAAAAATGTTAGAAGTTATGTCCACCAAAAACCATTTAAGTCATAGGCCATGCAAACTAAATAGTTTGTTTCTCAGGCAATGCAACAATTTAACTATTTATTGTTTCAACATTTGATGGAAGCAAATATATATATGTAGGTTTTTAATCACTATTGGGGAAAGCTTACATTAGTGTTGAGCTCACCTGTTGAAAGACTATGTGAGCAATTGCCATAATTTAGTGGCCATACTTATCTATTCATATTTTCATAATATCCTCTGAAACCCTGGAACTGCTTTGGAAAAAATAATGTGGTTCTGAAAGTCCTGTTATATAAAATTTGGCATTGGATTCTGATATGATATAAACATGACCATCAGAGGTCATTCTTTTTTGTGATTTGCCAAATTTAAACATCTTTAAAAATCATTAATCAATGGTCCTCCAAGAAAATAACTTATTTCATAATCTGGATAGACAAAACAACACATGTGAAACAATATTAGAAATAATACCAAAATATCAGACAACACGAACCAAAACAACACATGTAAAACAATATTACAAATAATACCAACATATCAGACAACACGAACCAAAACAATATTAGAAATAATACCAACATATCAGACAACATGAACCAAAACAACACATGCAAAACAATATTACAAATAATACCAACATATCAGACAACACGAACCAAAACAATATTAGAAATAATACCAACATATCGGACAACATGAACCAAAACAACACATGCAAAACAATATTAGAAATAATACCAATATATCAGACAACACCAACCAAAACAACACACCTGAAACAATATTAGAAATAATACCAACATATTAGACAACACCAACACACCTGAAACAATATTAGAAATAATACCAATATATCAGACAACACCAACACACCTGAAACAATATTAGAAATAATACCAATATATCAGACAACACCAACCAAACCAACACACCTGAAACAATATAAGTAATAATACCAATATATCAGACAACACCAACCAAACCAACACACCTGAAACAATAACACACCTGACACA
>MJUT01000096.1:80650-93691 GCA_002080005.1 Gigantidas platifrons
AATTTAAAAAAATTTAGCTAATTAAAACAGTTTAATGTAGATTTTTAAGGAGTTAGGCCTTTTAGAGCTTGAGTCCTTAGATATACATGTACATTGGTAACATGGAAAGGAAGGAACTTAAAGGGGTTGTAGGGGTTGGTAGATGGGGGAAAATAGTTGATCAAAGTGCAAATAGTAATATTATTGATCTTGTAGTATACATGTGTTTACTTGTCAGACTGAATATTTTGAATATATTTGTTTTGTTACAGTATTTCTTACTCATCTGTTCAAACTTAGGAAAAGGGTAAAAATAAAAATAGGTAGTATTAACTGTCGGGGTCTTGCATCTGATAAAATAAAGCGACAAGATATATTTTTGAAATGCAGGCAAAATTATGATATAGCTTTGCTGGTTGACACGCATTGCAAGAAAGAACTAGAAGTCTACTGGAGGTCAAAATGGGGATATAAGGCAAGGTTTTGCTCGCATACCACGAACAGTAGAAGAGTTGCTATTTTATTTAAAAAATTCTTTCCAGTTTAATATTTTAAAAGAAATTTATGATGATACAGGAAACTTTATGATGTTGAGTATCAAGATTCAGGATTATCAATTTACTTTGGCAGTTATTTATGGTCCAAATAATGATTGTCCATCTTTTTTCAGTAAAATACAGCAAAATATTGAATCCCTTGGGAATGCATCTGTAATTATTAGTGGTGATTGGAATGTACCGCAAGATTATATGAAGGACACTATAAACTATGTCCATAGAAACAATGAAATGTCCCAAAAACAAATCCGTCAAATGATGGAAGTTTTAGATTTAGTAGATACCTATAGGGAACTTCACCCTGAATCTAAAAGGTATTCCTGGAGAGGCCCTCATAAAAAACAGGCAAGACTAGACTATTTTCTAACTTCTTCTGATTTTCAAGCTTTTATCACAGAAGCTGATATTGATGTTGCATATCGGTCAGACCACTCCCCAGTTTTTATTGAACTAAATTTTAGTGAACATATGCGTGGAAAGGGAACATGGAAGTTTAACAACTCCTTACTGTATGATAAGGAATATATAAACATTGTAAAAGAATGTATAGATGATGTCATTAACCAATATAAATGTGATTATTGTGAGAATTTATTTGAAGCTCATTTTAATATTGATGACCAACTACTCTGGGAAACTTTGAAGTTAATAATTCGTGGTAGAACTATTTCTTACTCATCTTTCAAGAAAAAAGAAAGGGACAAAAGGGAAAATGATCTTGAAAATACCTTGCAAAAATTACAGTGGGGACAGGGAAATAATATTGAGGAAGTAAATAGGGTAGAGTCAGAACTTAAAAAATTAAAGGAGGACAAAATTAGGGGAATTATTATGAGAACTAAAGCAAAATGGAATGTGGAAGGGGAGAGAAGCAGTAAATATTTCTGTAACTTGGAAAAGAGACATTTTACTGAAAAGGCTATTCCTAAGTTAATTTTAGATAATGGCATTGAAATTACAAACCAGGATGATATTCTGACACAACAAAAAATATTTTATGAAGCCTTATATACCAGTAAAGGAACTGTGGTTAGTGATAATCATTCCATATTTTTTTATGAAAATAATCCTTTTTATTAAAAAATTTAACTTAGAAGAAAGCGAAGCTTTAGAGGGTGATTTAAAACCAGAAGAAATACTTGTGGCACTAAAAAACATGAAAAATTGAAAGTCTCCAGGGCTTGACGGATTTACAACCGAGTTCTATAAATTTTTCTGGTCAGAATTAAAATACTTTGCTGTCAGATCCTTTAATCAAGCATATACCAGAGGTTACTTGTCAGTTTCCCGGAGACAAGGAGTCGCTACATGTCTTCCAAAAGAAGGAAAGTCTAAATTTTACCTAAATAACTGGCGCCCTATATCATTATTAAATGTGGATTACAAAATTTGTGCATCTGCTATTGCGTTGCGCTTTAAAAAGGTATTAACATATCTTATTTCTGATACCCAGATGGGTTTCATTGTTGAGTGTACAAGACTGATATGTGACATCATTGAAAAATGTGATGAAAGTAATATTCCAGGTGTCTTGATACTACTGGATTTTGAAAAAGCCTTCGATTCAGTAGAGTGGAACTTTATTCGCAAATCTTTAGAATTTTTGGGGTTTGGTCCTTCGATAATTCATTGGTTCAAAACATTCTATCATAATTCGGAAAGTTGTATATTGAACAATGGGCATCTTTCAAAGCGTTTTAAAATAGAAAGGGGAGGCCGTCAAATGGCAACTTTATCCCCTTATTTATTTATTCTGTCAGTTGAACTACTCAGCGTTGCAATTAAATTTCACCCTAATATAAAGGGAATAAAAATTGATGATTCTGAGTTTTTAATTAGTCAGTACGCTGACGACTCAACTCTGATACTGGAAGATGACACACAATCTTTGAATCATGCTTTAGAGGTAGTTGAACTGTTCTCTACATGTTCTGGTTTGAGAGCGAACTTTGATAAAACTCAAGCTGTATGGATTGGGACAAGACGGGGCTGTGGAGAGGAACTTCAAACGAATAACCACATCAAATGGAATCATTCAGGTGCATTTAAATTACTGGGTATTCAATATTCTCTACACAAATCAGACAGATATATAGATAACTTTACTCAAAAGATAGAACAAATACAAAGAATACTAGGTGAATGGTCTTTGAGAAATATATCATTGATTGGAAAAGTTACAGTCATCAAGACTTTGGCACTGCCTATACTGGTTCAACCTTTTACTGTTCTGCCAGATCCTCCAATACATATTGTCAAAAAAAATCCAAGATATTTTCTTTAATTTTCTCTGGAATAATAAAGTTGATAAAGTTAAACGTAATACTATAATAGGTAATTATGAAGATGGTGGTCTAAAAATGCCCCATGTCCTGTCATTTGTTCATGCATTGAAAATTTCTTGGATTAAGAGAGTCTTGGATCCAGATAATTATGCTCCATGGAAAGTACTATTAACAGATGTTTTGAAAAACCTCGGTCAGGATAAATTTTGGTATTATAGTCAGAGTGCCTTAAAAGCACTATGTGCAAAGTTTAATCCATTTTAGAAAAATTTTATTATTGTGTGGGCATCTGTTAAGGATGACCCTTCCACAGCTCCTAAGGAAATTTTGTCACAGACAATTTGGCACAATGGGAGAATAAGGGTTGGTGGTCAACCGGTCTTTTTCTCACATTGGGCAAAATCGGGTATATTTTTCATTAATGATTTATACAAAGAAGATGGAAGTCTTCTGTCACTTACTGATTTAAAAAATAACTACAATATTAATATAATTTTTTTAGAGTATCATAGTATAAGACTCTCGATCCCTCAAGAATGGAAATCAATCTTGCGAGACAATCAAATAGAGAAGCTAGATGAGATATATAATAAACATATCTTACTTTTGCGTGTTAGCCAGAAAGTTGTAAAACCGTTCTATGAAATATTCATACAAAAGGTTTTTGAGAAAGTCACAGAATAAGTTGATGACAGACTTAAATATCACTGAAGAAGAAATCTGGGAAATAATATATCGGTGTCAGTTCATTAGTCCGAAGGGTCAATGGTCCGAAGGGTCAATAGTCCGAAGGGTCGATATTCCGAAAGGTCCGAGCAAAATCGAATTTTGAACGACCTCGAGACTACAAATTTATGTATCAATATAATATAGAATTGCATAAAACATTGATAGAAATGGTTGCCACGTTTTCTCGTGTAATAATACATCCTTTTCGACAGTTTTTTTTATTACATGAAGAATACAAGCTTTTAAAGACTTTACGCACAATAACACGCAATTTCGTGGCTTGTCCTTTTTATCCTTTCTATATTAATTTATATATGTAAATATATTATTGCAAAGATTTAAAAAAGAAGTGAAGTGCCGCCTGATACATACCAGTGAAGAACGGGAAAGACGTGTCATATCATAATAATGACAATTATATATACATATATATTTTCATAGATAATGTACTTATTTTTAAATTAAGTAATCCGTCTATCCGTTCATGTTGATCTTTTAATGTCCACTTGAACTTTAAGCTGATACTTATAAAGGACCCCATTGGAAATAAGCTGAATGGCTTTCATGGGCTATCCTTGGTGAGAAAGTTCTCAGCAGCTACAATTGGTGGATTGAAGTTTCAGTTAAAAATGGCAGTTTTATGTTTTATTTTTAACTTAACGAGAAATTTTTAAACACTTGTGTATGATGTTGAAATTTTTAAACCTAAATATATTTTACCTTTTTTACCTTTTTTATGTATATATATGTAGATTCTGAAGTAAAATAAACAGGCTAATTACGAACTAATCATAATTAACAACTTGCCTTTCATTTTATATGCCTTGCAATGTCGTATAAAATACTTCTGTCCTCTCGGTTAACCCTGCGTATTGATAGACGTTTCTTTGAGAAGGGAATTTGTCTTTTACAAATTATACATGATGGTGCATTATAGATCTAGTAGCCCGCCTTTCATAATAGACGGTCGTAACTTATACTTTAGTAGTCAGAAAATCATCGCTATCTGTCAATGGGCATTGTCAACTAATATTCTGCAATTTATTTTATTTATATAGTGACTAGACTCGGGAATCATATTTGTCTTAATTGCGACAGGCATGCACTGATTTGACCTACAACTTTCCTCCTTGTTGCAAATAATTGCTTGTTGTTTAGAATTATCAATTACGTGTGGGATTGAATTCAAAATACAAATACAACATGGAAATATATTTATACAAATAAGAATTTGCTATATTCTTTGAAACTGCCTACAAATTCCGGAGCCCCTGTTTCATTCCCTTTCCATCGGGAGTTCATGTTGTTCGCATGTGTTATATGATTGTATTTTTTGAATGTTGATGTTCGCTTCTGGTTTCCGGGGATTTATTTATGTCATTGGATGTTGGTTCTTGGTTGCTCATTCGGTTTTTCTTATTTTCTAACATGCCTTTAAGATTCAATAGGAGATGACCAAGCGATCTAAGGAAGCTGGATGTTGAACATTTTCCGGGAAATCAACACATAGCTCTTGAAACATTTAAAGACTTTTACTCATAATATTTGGAACATATCTAAATCGAGTTTACATGTGCCCTTTTGTCTGATTTTTTAAATATTTTTGAGCCACGAACACTTCAGACCATTGACCCTTCGGACTATCGATTGATTGATGATTTTTGGTGTTTAACGCCACGTGCACGTTCAGCTATAATTCAGCTATATCATGGCGACCAGTTTTAGTGGTGGAAGAAACCGGAGTACCCAGATAGAACCACTGACTATGGTCAAGCAACTGGCAAACTTATCACCTGCGGCTGCGAATCTCTTACTATCGACCTTTCGGACCAATGACCCTTCGGACCAATGACCCTTCGGACCAATGAACCTTCGGACCAATGACCCTTCGGACTAATGAACCTTCGGACCAATGCCCTGGAATCAATATATCAACTTCCTTTTAAAAGTATATTAAGCACAAAACTTCAGTCATTTCAATATAAGTTAAACTTAAGAATTTGTACACCAACAGCATGTTACTGAAATGTGGTTTATCTGAGACAGAATTATGTAGTTATTGTTTTGAAACAAAGGAATCCCTCATCCATTTGTTTTATGAATGTCGATTTGTTCGTTCTCTTTGGCTACAGTTTACTGAAAATATGAGGTCCAAGTGTGGCATTAATATAAATATTATTCCAGTTGAATGTACACTTGGGGTTCTGTTTGACCCAAACTGTGAGATCATTAACACCTGTCTTATTACCATTCGTTACTATATATATGTTTGTAGAATAAAAAGATAAATTATTAATTGGACAGGATGTTTGGAAACTCTTAATTATTATAGAAACATTGATCTTAAATCTGTATACATTTGTACCCCTAGACAGGCCCAAATTATTAAAAGGAAATGGGAATCGGTGAAAAACCTTTTTCAGTCTGATGAGTAAGATATCTTTTTTCTTCTTCTTTTTATTTCTGTATTAGAAATAATGTGATAAAAGAATGTGTACAAACATGTGTGTATGGTTACTAAAAATATTATGTCAAACTTAAATTGCTTTTGATCTTATTTCTGTATTAGAAATAATGTGATAAAAGAATGTGTACAAACATGTGTGTATGGTTACTAAAAATATTATGTCAAACTTAAATTGCTTTTGATCAAAATAAAATTATATATGACCCAAAAAAAATATATGCTTCATCTCTATTATCCATTATTGATATTTATAACAAATAAATCAAGTATTTACTTATTTAGGCGAAGGTGACGTAAAATGCCCTGATGGTCTGTCATCTGAATCTGGTTACTTTCCCGGATGTACATGTAAGTATAGTTAATTTAAGAAATAATTCATGGGGGCTTGAATATACACTGATTTTACCACGGGTTGGTCCTTTATGCCAAATATTTTACCACGAGCGATATCGGCATAAAGGGCCAACCCGTGGTCAAATCCATATATATTCAAGCACCCATGAATCATTTCTATTCTAATAGGACACATTATGACGTTGCCGATCAGCTGATATACCAATATACGCATATTTTACCACGGGTTTGGACCCAAAGCGTTTGAAGGACGTCGTATTAGAATATTGATTAATATTACATTTGGTGTGGTGTTCGTACAATTTCATTGGCTAAATCAGTCACATGATATACAGAATAATTAAGTATATTGACTCTATGGTACTAAAAATAGTCACATAGCGTCAATATTTTAAGTATATTGTTTTAAATAGAAACAAGACGTCTGGTTTCTTCACAGTGGAAAAAATATTTTATGTTAATAATTTATTTTCAATGACACGAGTAATACATTACATATGTAATATAAAATTTTAGGACTTTTTACTCTGTCAATATGTTATATATGGACATATTAAGATTATATTGACCTCGGACTTCGTCCTCGGTCAATATAATCTTAATAGGTCCATATATAACATATTGACCTCGTAAAAAGTCCATAATTGTATAATATACGTCACATCATCATTTAACTAGACAATTTACATGAACTAGATGGGTATTTCGATTACATGTAATCTATGTTTACTTAGTAAAGGTGCCCAGATGTAGTGTTTCTTGGCAGAAGTAAAGAGTACAACTGAGCTACCAGCTGATGACCGTTTCACATTAATTTTAGCGTATGCGGTATGCTTACTGTTGAAACTTAGTGTAACTGTGAAATGTAGAACGGCAATAAAAGCGTTGTCCCTTTACTTTTAATCTGTGTTCAAGTGTAATGTTGGATAGCCTCTCATGTTCGTTTACGTACATTTACTTTCACACTAATTAATGGCCGAAACGATTTGAAACTCGTCCAGTCGTTTGGATATATATGATACTAAATGTTCACAACTGATGCATTAATCACTGTCTCCGTTAAACTGGAAACAGATTAATTAATTATTTGTTTTTCAACTGAGACATAATATGTTGTCTAAAATGTGCAATTTTTCATTTTTATTTGTCATTAATTCATTACTTACTACCACTGAAGTCATTATATACAATTATGTTGCTAATCATGTTTATGACGATCTGTTTCGTTGTTTACAGTATTGCACGCAATAGTGTCAGTCGATGCACCTCAGCTGATTAAGTTCCTCCATCTAAATTCTGTTGTATTACGTATTCCGACATATCACAACTTTTACAGTAACCGAATTAACAAAATGTCAACATCAATGAACTATAGCATAATAACCAGAGTTCCTGTACATAATTTTTTCCTTAATACAGTACAGAGATATTTTACGCTTTTAATACAATGTTCATGTCTCGGAATAATGAGCAGGTTCGCAAAGAAAACCATATGCATTCCAAAACCAGGAGGCAGCCAATGTTTTATATCTTTTACCAATGTAGGCACATCTGGAATTGAAACAGTTATTAATTTGCATCCAGTAAAAATATATTGAATATATTACAAATGCATGTTTAGTAACTTATATTTCCTGTGACAATTGATTTTAAGCTTAGATATACATTTGTAGCTAAATAACACAAAAATGTAATAAAAAAAATAAAAAAAAAACATGAAAACTTTGTAACCATGCTCACTGCATATTTGTAAGAAAGATCATAATAAAGCTATTAATCACGAGTTAATAAAACTGCACAACCAACAGCTTATATTCCACATGAAACCTATGCCATATGTGGCATATCACTATAACATAACTGATGATTACTTGATCCATGAGAATCGCGTGTTCAAAAAATTGCACCTTTATAGATGTTCAAAATACATACACTTTATTTTAGCATCATTTCCAAACAGTACAGTATCTCCAACAGTTGAATCTGTACTGATAGAAGGACCTGTTTATGACATTCCTAACGTCGAGTCAACACCAAGTTTATTACCTGTATTTAAATGTAATGTTGATGACTTTTTGGATGGAACCTACGTTTACGATGTGCACTGGTACATAAATAGAAACAATGTTGCAAAGTACAAAAATATTCTATTTAGCAACATTGACAAAACAGTACTTAGAAGTAGCAAATGGACACACTCTTACAATATGAACATGGAGGTAACTATTTTAGAGAATATAGCATTGTGAATATATTTCACTTAAATCAGAGAATGCTGACATCAGTCTAATATCTGTTTCTCGATACATTAGATCGTCTAACGATATCATGTATGTTGCTATGTAAGGGATGATATTTCTACCGACCAATCAGTAACAAAGCAAGCATATCTTGATGTTTTATAATCCAAAATGCAAAATGAGGTTTTTTTTATGTTGGTTTGTTTTTAAAATGTCTTTGACTCCATGTGACGTTTACTATCAAAGTAATATATGAATATTCATTTGTTCAGTTGAAACTACTTATTAAGATTTCTTTTGAGATAACAATATCCCGATAGAGTTTACGTCAGAGAACAAGTCGCCCTTCCAATCAAAATTGAACTCCGGAAATCTTCAATGTCAAGTTGACTGTTACAATTGGTGGAAAATAAAATTGGAAATCGTTTTCATTGGTCAGGAAATTTGTCCTATGACGCGTCCTCCCCTACAACCACAAAGAAAAACAATAGGAGGGTAAGTGGGGAGATCTACTTTTACTTAGATTGCTGTAAAATGGATTATATGTTTATAAGAAAAACGGGTATACGAATGATGTATCTCAGCAATATTTAATGAACATAAGTTTTCAAATATATTTTCAGATTTTTGTAAATGTTTCGTAAGGAAACATGACAAACGATGTTTAATAAACCATCTTCTTCTCTACTTCAGGTACAGTGCTCGGTCAGACTACGGTATTCTGTTGGTTCGGTACCTGGTCCATTTATTCAAAGTCAAGTGTTTGCAGCTGGATTATACGTAATTAAATTCTAACAATAATTGGAATTGCTTCATCCAGAAACAATGGAAGAATGGAATTCAAAGGGCACAATTCATACATGTCAACACAGGTTAAGCGGTTCAATCATAAAAGAAAATGGAAAATTGTGTTAGACAGTACTCTTAGTTATGAATGACCAGATGCTTTGTGTCAAATTTGATCAAATATTGATTTTCAAAGTCAGTTTAAATTTAAGAAAAAATCGTTTTAATTTTGTTTCTTTTAAACTGAGTTAAACTCTACGGGTAAATGATGGTTTCCTGTGTATAACAATTTCTATATTTACGTATTTTATATAATTATTTCATTTCAGCCTGAGAATTATGAATATACAGTTGTTGAAGGAGAGTTCATCAACATTGCATTTACATCAACAGTACCTATTGGTTGTGTTTCATCACACAGTGATTTTATGCCGCACTGTAGTCAAAATATTTATGTTTTTCAACCGAAAGATGATGATACGACGTCTTCATGCGTAAATAACATTGCAAGTAAAGATGTTGTTTTCAAAGCAGAATTTTGTGGCATCAAACTATCAACTGTCGATTGGAATGAAACAAAGTATTTGAAGGTTTATGGATTCAGTGACGGCATTTACAATCAACAAGACAGGTCAACATACATTCAGCTTTCAACAACGACTACTACTACACGCAATGCCATTTGGAAAGACATTCAAATTCCAGATATAAAGGTACATGTAGTATAATGTATAGCCAAACTCGACTGAGGTCACATGTGCCCAAGGAAGGAGAACCTTGGTGTTACTTTTTATTATCATTTCTATGTAGTTTTAATTGAAGAGATTTTGTTCATTTATTGCATGTGGAATATTCATAACGTGAATGAGTTTAGAGAGGTTCGTGTTACTCGATCTTTAGTTTTCTGTGTATGTTTTGTAGATGGTTGTTTGTCCTTTTGTAATTGTTCTTTTGACCATTGTGTGGTCTTCTCTTCTTCAATATACAGATTCTGAGTATTCCTTTGGTATCTTCAAACTCTTCTTACAAACAAAGCATCTTATCATGCGTTCCCGCTGAAAGTAGGATGTTGATTGGTCATGTCCGGCAATCACCTTTTAATAATCAACGGACGGAGAGATGAACCCTAGTTTTATTAATAATGACATTATGTAAGAACTATAAATTTCAATACGAAACAACTGTAATCCACAGATATAAACATGTTGATGTTGTAGGTAACTGTTATAGATAAAGATTCTACATTGACCAATAGACTGTGTCAATCATACAATGATCCCCACATAACAACGTTTGATGGTAAACCGTATCATTACATGGAAGTTGGAGAATATGTGATGTACAGGAATGACAATGGTCCTTTCTGGGTATGTACACGTTTGTATACAATATACTTGTATTTATGTTTACCTCCTTCGGAAAATAAGAGTCAAATATTATTTACACGTTAATTGAAAAATGATAAGATTGAATTTTGTGAGAATATTTTGTTCCAGATAACGGATTATAATTGGCTAATTAGAAGTATATTAATGGACATCTATATTTTCGTAATATTTTAACCTTGACATTACCCAATCGCTTTGTAATGGTCATCCAGCAAAGGTGTCATTAATCAATAGATATCGAGGAACAGTGACATTATTTATATCTTACCTCCTACATAAATGTAAGAAAATGATTGGTTTAGCGTGAACACATGGACGACCTGTATAACTCATACAGGGCGTCTGAACCTCTTGTATGTTTTTCATACAGGGTTAGTATATTTCATACAGGGTTAGTAAACTTCATACAAGGTTAGTAAATCTCATACAGGGTTAGTAAATTACCATTAATAAGTAATAGTTGACTTGATGTATTTTGGGAAATTACTTGTGTTATTTAAACATTCTTTCCAGGGTTTTGAAAGCAGTATTGTTTTTGTGAAAATTGTGACTGTTCTTGCTGAACATTATGTGATATTTTTCTGTGATATAAAATATCGAAAGTTTGTATTTTTCAATTATTGTATGAATTCTTGTATAGACTCATCAAGTAGGAAAAATCTCAGAACTTCAAATCCAAAGGGTAGTCGGTAAGATATATTCGTTACACAGTGTGTTAGTGACCTAATACGTTATATACGAGGTCAGTAAATTCCATGTGGGGCTCGACTTCTAACACACTGTGTAACTAATAATGTCACATGTATGAATTTATCAGAGAAGACTGTAGTATTGGCTTTATTATACACCTTTTATAGAATGATACGGGATCATCTCAAATATACAAAAGTTATAATGCAAATTAAAGTTAAACTTCTTTTATCAATTGTGAGGGTTATATCACAGATAAAATAATTGTATTTATGACAATATTTATATTTACTGCAAAATAGTTTTTTTTTCCTATTTAAGCCAAATGTATTATTGTGCTAATTAAGAACATAACACAAAATATGTTCAGAAATGTTTATATATGTAGCTTAGAAGGGCACATGGTATTATTTGATTTTGTCTCCATTCTCGTCGTGCATAGATAGATAACTGTGATGCATATGTACAAAAAGCATTTACCATTATTTTATGTTGTGAATTTCCATTCATAATCATCTTAAAATTACATGTAAATTCTGTCTTTTTGTAGGTCCATGCATTATTTACAAACTGTGGGTTTGGATGGCAAGGTTCCTCGTGTCATTGTGGTATAGCTATCAGAAGTCGAAACTCGTTGTTTGTTTTACGGACATGTGAAACTATATCCAGGAATGACAAATATTTACTACAACAGCCAGTGACAGAATTAAAAAGCTGTGATGATAGTGACCTGTTAATAGAACAGCATGGCAACCAATACAAGGTTGTATGTTATGGAGAGTTTTCAACTTAACATGTTTTACTCTCAGTTCTATTGTGAAAGTTGAACTTTTTGTTCTTATATGTTAGTTGTATCTATTTTGCTTCTTTCTACAATTTTGATATTAGATTTTGGAATCGTTCCGATAGTGCACTATTTCATTTTATTATTATAAGTTGTTATATGGATTATTCGCTAAATAGATAACTTTGGTGGTCCTTGTGCAACAATTGACTAGACCCTTTTCAAATTAAAACTAGTAGGGTCATATTGTTCGATTTGAAGTTTTCTGTGTAGTGTTTTGTAGATCATTGTTTGTCCTTTTATCCCTTTTCTTTTGGCCATTGTGTTGTCTATTCTTCATTAGTTTTCTGTGTAGTGTTTTGTTGATCGTTGTTTGTCCTTTTGTCCCTTTTCTTTTGGCCATTGTGTTGTCTGTTCTTCATTAGTTTTCTGTGTAGTGTTTTGTAGATCATTGTTTTTCCTTTTGTCCCTTTTCTTTTGGCCATTGTGTTGTCTGTTCTTCATTAGTTTTCTGTGTAGTGTTTTGTAGATCGTTGTTTGTTCTTTTGCCCCTTTTCTTTTGGCCATTGTGTTGTCTGTTCTTCATTAGTTTTCTATGTAGTGTTTTGTAGATCGTTGTTTGTCTGTTTGTCCCTTTTCTTTTGGCCATTGTGGTGTCTGTTCTTCATTAGTTTTCTGTGTAGTGTTTTGTAGATCGTTGTTTGTCCTTTTGTCCCTTTTCTTTTGGCCATTGTGTTGTCTGTTCTTCATTAGTTTTCTGTGTAGTGTTTTGTAGATCGTTG
>MJUT01000096.1:93798-111604 GCA_002080005.1 Gigantidas platifrons
ATCGTTGTTTGTCCTTTTGTCCCTTTTCTTTTGGCCATTGTGTTGTCTGTTCTTCATTAGTTTTCTGTGTAGTGTTTTGTAGATCGTTGTTTGTCCTTTTGTCCCTTTTCTTTTGGCCATTGTGTTGTCTGTTCTTCATTAGTTTTCTGTGTAGTGTTTTGTAGATCGTTGTTTGTCCTTTTGTCCCTTTTCTTTTGGCCATTGTGTTGTCTGTTCTTCATTAGTTTTCTGTGTAGTGTTTTGTAGATCGTTGTTTGTCCTTGTGTCCCTTTTCTTTTTGCCATTGTGTTGTCTGTTCTTCATTAGTCTTCTGTGTAATGTTTTGTAGATCGTTGTTTGTCCTTTTGTCCCTTTTTTTTTGGCCATTGTGTTGTATGTTCTTCATTAGTTTTCTGTGTAGTGTTTTGTAGATCGTTGTTTGTCCTTTCGTCCCTTTTCTTTTGGCCATTGTGTTGTCTGTCCTTCATTTGTTTTCTGTTTAGTGTTTTGTAGATCGTTGTTTGTCCTTTTGTCCCTTTTCTTTTGGCCATTGTGTTGTCTGTTCTTCGTTAGTTATCTGTGTAGTGCTTTGTAGATCGTTGTTTGTCCTTTTGTCCCTTTTCTTTTGGCTATTGTGTTGTCTGTTCTTCATTAGTTTTCTGTGTAGTGTTTTGTAGATCGTAGTTTGTCCTTTTGTCCCTTTTCTTTTGGCCATTGTGTTGTCTGTTCTTCATTAGATTTCTGTGTAGTGTTTGTAGATCGTTGTTTGTCCTTTTGTCCCTTTTCTTTTGGCCGTTGAATTGTCTATCCGTCTCCGACTTACGGCTTCTTATTACCCCTTTTGTATATTCAAACTTTTCTAAATGGATTGTTTCTAAACTATTGCGTTAAATGTAAAAGAACGTATTTTTATTTGCAGTATGTACTTTCGATATAAAATGTGGTTGACATGGCAACAAAATTAAATATGTAGTTAGATTTTATAATCTATAATGTTATATAAGAACATTTATACTTGTTCAATATTCATGTAAATGGTTGCTACAAGTTTCTTTAGTTACAGCATCATAGAGTACTGTACATGGAAAGACATTTCTTCTGAGTAAATGTGCATACTTTTGATATGCAGGGCATGCTCTACGACAATGTGATTACAACAAAAATTATTTCCTAATTTTACAGATAACTCTACCAATTGGAACAGAGATTCGCTTTAGCATATCACCTTGGTCAAAATTTATTACCATGATTTCTATCAAACCAACTATTTATGACATAAACGAAGCTAAAGGTTTGTGTGGTGTTCCAAGTGCAAACAGAGACACGTCTGATGATTTCACACACCGGCAGAACGGACCGATAAACGATTACAAAACGTTTGCAGATTCCTGGAGGTATTATATGCTTTTAATTTCTAATTATTATCATGGAAAATTACAAATAAATCAAATAGCAATTTAATAACAGTTCTCATATTTTAGGAGTACACAAATATTAAAAGACGTAATTAACATATTTTAGGAATACGAGGCTTCACTATATGAGCAACACGATGGGTGTCTTATGAGAAGCAGAAACTGTTTATCGCCGTTTTTTGGTTGAGTCTGTGTTGCTCATCTTTTTAATTTTTTGTGTTGTATTTTTTGTTTTATGTTGCGTTACCAACATTGCACCTGCGCTTAAGTAGTGGGGTTCGTGTTGTTCATATTGGCCTATTATATGTCTTTATTTTCGTTGATCCTTGTTGTGATGTCCGTTACGATTTCTGCATAAAACGATGTTTGGCTTGTCTTTACTGCCAGTTATTTGTTGGAGGGCTCATGTCTAACTGGTTTTGTTTATGTTTATATGCACGTAGTGGTGTCCAATATTTTGTCCTATTATGTATCTTTATGTTCTCAGTTCTGTGTTGTGATGTCCGTGATGATTTCCTCACAACACAAAAACGATGTTCGGTGCGTCTTTACCCCTTGTTGTTTGTAGTAGTTGGTATCCCCTACGATTATATGAGCACCTGGGTTCACACCCGATGTTTTTGTGGGGGTCGGTGTTGCTTATCTTTTTAGTTTTCTGTGGGTTTTTTTTTGTTTTTTGTTTTTTTTTTTTTTGTTGGTGTTTGTTTGTGTTCGTCCTATGTCTTTTATGCCAAATTTTGACTGTGTATCTGAATTGTNCTTTTTTATTGTCCTTTGTTTTTCTCTAACGTTTTATTTATTAACAATTGAAAATCACTATTTGCGGACGTTGAATATAATTGATTGTTTGAAGTCGAAAAAAAAGCAGTCCATTATTTTTTCTTCCAGAATAACTTCTGCAATGACCAGTGAACAACTATTTATTGCTGAGCCAGAGTTTCTAAATAATCAGCATGTTATAGAGATTGATGACCCAATTGATAGTGGCGGAAACTCAACATCTTACTGTGTTTGTGAACGACAAGCTGGTAGCTCAGATGATATAGACTATTTTAATGCCGTCCAATGTAATTTAACAGAGAGTACACAGTATTGTTCCGAATCTTCACAATCAACAGACGAATCTTTAGATACCATTTACACTTCATGTTCAGGTTCATACCGCAAAAAGAGGTCTGTAAGAACATCACGTACAACTGAGAGCAGTAGCCCTAGTGATAGTGATGATGTGTTGGAAATTAGACCGTTGACTTACGATGATGATGTTAATAACACTGATGAAGTGGTATGTCATTATTATGTTTAACCATGTGTTATTTGATTTGGAGATGGGTGCAAACAACCTTACTAAGTAACTAATTGAAAAAACGTTGATATTAAATTTAGTGCGCACGAACTTATTATACCTCACATAATAAAGAATCAATTCTATTGGTCAAAAGATAATCACATGACATAAAATAATCTGGATATTTTTGCTTCTAATCGCCGCCAACGGTGAATAACCTAAAAAATTACACACGTCCATTGAATAACCCTATTATTCAACGGTGAATAACCTCAAGAATTACACACGTCCATTGAATAGCCCTATTATTCAACGGTGAATAACTTCAAGAATTGCACACGTCCATGGAATAACCCTATTATTCAACGGTGTAAAAACATGGAATAATACTTTAACAATTCAAATATTAAACAGTATATTTCAACTGTTTGTTCGGTATAATAAAACAGTTACGGTCCTCTGAATCGATGAATATCCAAAATTGTCAACCCCATAGGGTTATTTCCCTCGGGCTAAAGCCCTCGGGGAAATAACTCTAGTGGGGTTGACAATTTTGGATATTCACCTCTTCCGAGGGCCATAATTGTATATTAACTTTCTTGTCTGCTCGAATTAGACTTTGTCAGGTTTGAAATAAGCTTTCTAACTGGAGTTGGACCACAGTCAGGTTCTTCTGATGCAGACTTAATAAAAAGTTCAATAGATAGTAAGTTTCCACCTCTCCATTAAAATTAACATACTTGTAAGTCTACATTTAAAAGTTTACTTTTTTCGGAGGTAACCGGATTGCAGGTCACCTTTTATGAAGATTACAGATCCTCTTTATTTGAAGTTAAGCAAAAATTGATGGTCTGCTTTAAGAAATTAGCAATATTGCAGTGTTGCTTTGATCTTCTTTCTCTAAAACTTTATTTTCGATCGTGCAACATAACCATTTTAAAATATTTGAGATTTTTTAACATAACATTTATTAAGACTGTCACGGTGAAAAGTACAATAAATATTAAAGGGGAAAATAACATAACGATTAACATTAAATGTTTGATTGTTTACTATTTCCTATTAATTGTACCGAACAACTAAAGGGTATTTATTAATAAAATGAGAGGAATTAATTAATAAAATAAGAGGTATTTACTATGTATTAAGAAAATGAAGAGTATTCGTTAAGAAATGAATACAAAAACATTTCTAATTGTATAAACAGGTATATGACGAAATGCACTAAAGTAAGGTACGGTATCATGCTAAAAACATTATATTTGCAGTATAGTTAAGATATCTGATATGTTTGAATATGCTAGCTTTTTTCGTTTAGACATATAACATTTCTTCATTACCTGATTTATGTAGTGTGAACGCTAAGACACTTCATTGATCTACAGTCGAGTGAGTTTGAGTACATTTTTGTACTAATAAAGGTGTCAAACAACCTTCAGTGTTATTTAGTCATGGACCTAATAAAGTTTTTTCTGGTACCTGATCCAGGTAGAATGACTGGTAAGAAATGGTAGCAGTATAAGTTCAGACGTAATAGATGACACCCGTGAAAACGATTAAAACGACGTCTTTTTCTGCCATATTTAGTATGATTTGGTAGTTGTTTCGAACTTTTGAAGATTGCAGGTAATAAAGTTGGACCAGCCTTTACAAGCAAAATACTCATAAAAACTGGCCAACTGGTGAAGTTATTTTGTACAAGAGAATACAGCGTTGGCCATATTTTGGCTGAGGTCTGGTAAAAAGAAAGTTAACTTGCGGGTATTGACAGCAGCTTCCAAGTTAATTAAAAAAGATGACATTTTGTCGTTTGAAGTTGCTACCTTTTGCATAAGTTTAGTCTGCAACATTATGTACAATAGGCTACAACAATATCACAATTTCCACTGTTATAATTACCGCGGGGGGGATGTTTAAAACTTGATGTGTACTACAAGTTTCAGTAAACTCTTGATAAAGATATTTTCATATTCATATGCTTCAATTGCAATGTTTAATAGTAGCTATGAAAAATGCATCAATGAAAACGTAGATATCAAATTGTGTGCACATGAGGCGTTTCTGGGAGAGCCTTCAGCAGGTACGCTAAGAATCGAAAGATTGGAAAACAAAATACATGTACATGTATTTGCGACAACGGAAACTAAGGACTTATTCATTAAAAATCCACAACATACGCTGATAAAATTCAGGTTCTGGCTTTGGATACTCATAAAAATGTATTTTCTGTTATAAATAGGTTCCAAAAACATTCAGAAATGGTTGGACAGCAGACAATGCCTACCAGAAATGTTTAGAAAGTATTAGAAAATCTCTGCCTACAGACTTATATACTGATGTGGTAGATCTACAAGAACAATACTTCATCCAGTCATGCGTTAAAGACATAGAGGTATGTTTTGTCACAGAATTTAACCAGAAATATCTTATACATAACATAGTATAGAATACAGTAATGATTATTTCAGATGCTTCTAAATTAATCATTTAAATTGATTTGAATACTGCAATCTGGTTGGCTGATCTGCCTGGAGAAAATTTTAGTTATACTTGATAACCTGGATTGGTATTGTGACGTCACCACCATATTCATTCGCCAACGACAAATTCGAATAGTCACATGAAATAATCGTAATTATACCCCCGCAAACAAAGTTTGGGGGTATATAGGAATCACCCTGTCCGTCCGTCCGTCCGTCCGTCCGTCTGTCTGTCTGTCTGTCCATCCGTCCATGTACCTTGTAAGCGCGACTCCTCCTAAACGGCTTCTTGGATTTTTGTGAATCTTTACACAGTTGTAGTGCACTACCTGTAGATGTGCATGAAGGAATACCGTTGCTGTCTAAAATTCAGAAGGGGAGTTAATTCAACTTATACTTTCACGAAAAGGGGGGGTGTACCTTGTAAGCGCAACTCCTACTAAACTGCTTATTGAATTTTTATGAAACTTTACACAGTTGTAGTACATTACCTGCAGATGTGCATGAATAACAGGTTTGGAACAGTTTTTCGCGGTCTATTAAGCGTATACTGTCCCAAACCAGGTTATATCGTATAACCTGTTCAAAAATTTCAAATATTCCTTAATTAAACCCTCCCGAAATTAGTTATCTACTAAGATTTAAATGAGCTTGATCATGTATTTCATATAGTAAAATTAGTGTTACCTTATTAATTATTAAGTATAAAAACCAATAAACTTCAGATGTGACAGTCTGCTTTTTTTTTTGTATATTTTGAATGTGCATAAGAAAAAACGACTATTATCTTTCATTGTAAGTAAAATTTTATGTTAACTATGTTAACTATACATATTGTACATTACGTTTACCATGTTAATTATAAATAAAGCATTTTTTTGTCTTTTTACACAATTGGATATTGATTTTTGTTTTGTTTCCATTTTAACCTGGTATTTTGGCCGATTACGCAATTTTTATATAAACATCTTAAAACTCAATTGATTGTTCACATCATTAGGATGTATCAATCAAGGCAATGTACATCTAGCCTTTCGTATCAACGTAAACACTGATCAATGATGGACAAATTAAGGTCTACAATTTATTTCAGTTTTGTTCATCGATTTCATAATAATTACCATAGTTAGAAAATAATGCTGAATCCTCAACCGCACAATTTATTTTGGCAGGAATTTGTGTTTCTTTTTGTGTGCTTTGATAGGGAATTTATCCAAACATGAGTTCGAACCCCGTTCATGGCGAGGTATACTCAATACAACATTATGTGATGAAGTTTATTAATGACTTGGGACAGGTCGGTGGTTTTCCAGCCCTCCACCAATAAAACTGACCGCCACGACATAACTGAAATATTGTTGAAACGCCATTAACCCAAGCAACCCATCGTTTTTGAATTTTTAAGATATGCATTATTCTTAATGTTTAAGTTGGTTGGAAACATCACGTTCCTTCCGGATACTATTGGTGCCATGATGACCTTCATCATTACAGAGGTCAGGAGAAATGAATCGCTTTATATCATGAAAACATCAAATGGATCGCAAACAGTTCTGGAATATATTTCAAGCTTCTTGTGTCCTAGCAACTGTAGTGATAATGGAAATTGTACAGCAGGTAATATTTCGTTCTTTATTGTATTGTTTGGTTTTAGATATAATATCGATGTAAGCATGAGACATATGTAAGACATAATAGTGTCCTATGTTAAAGTGTCCCCCCGGACAATATTTTATAGAGATTGCGATATGAAATAGTGTCCTGTGCTATGAAATTGTGTCCTAGTATAGGGTTAGGGTACGACATAATAGTGTCCTGTGTTAAAGTGTCCCCCCGGACAATATTTTATAGAGATTGCGATATGAAATAGTGTCCGATGCTATGAAATTGTGTCCTAGTATAGGGTTAGGGTACGACATAATAGTGTCCTGTGTTAAAGTGTCCCCAGGACAATATTTTATAGAGATTGCGATATGAAATAGTGTTCGGTGCTATAAAATTGTGTCCTAGTATAGGGTTAGGGTACGACATAATAGTGTCTTATGTTAAAGTGTCCCCCGGACAATATTTTATAGATATTGCGATATGAAATAGTGTTTGCTAGACACTATAACATATGTAAAAGTGTCCGGCGGACACTTTGAACTAGAGGACACAATTAAATGCTACACATACACTCAAAAAAACTTTAAAGACTGAGTACTAGCTATGAAACTTAAATAATGGTACATGTTTTCTCTCTGTAAATAATTTACCCAATACAATACAGTTCACACATCCTGATATAGACAGAAAAGGCGAAACTTTAATAGAACAGCATAAGATATATAATACGGATTAAGTTCTATTACAAACGAGTTAATAATAATTATAATGCCTTACAATTTTATATAAATCATGCTTAAAGTGGAAGTATGTTCAGAATTGTAAGCATGAGTGAGTGAAGTTTAAGGCCAATTTAATTTTCCCAATTCAATAAAACCAACATATTGGATTGTTATAGGAAGAAAAGTTTGAAGATACCAAAGGGAGGTAATCGGAATCTGTATATCAAAGAACAGACAACACAATGGTCAAAAGATAACAAAGGGGCAATCAGAATCCGTATATCAAAGAAGAACAGACAACACAATGGCCAAAAGATACCAAAGCGGAAATCAGAATCCGTATATCAAAGAAGAACAGACAACACAATGGCCAAAAGATACCAAAGGAGCAATCAGAAACCGTATATCAAAGAAGAACAGACAACACAATGGCCAAAAGACACCAAAGGAGCAATCAGAATCCGTATATCAAAGAACAGACAACACAATGGCCAAAAGATACCAAAGGGGAAATCAGAATCCGTATATCAAAGAAGAACAGACAACACAATGACCAAATGATACCAGAGGAGCAATCAGAATCCATATAGCAAAGAAGAACGGACAACACAATGACCAAAAGATACAAAGGAGCAATCAGAATCCGTATTTCAAAGAAGAACAGACAACACAGAAGATACCAAAGGAGCAATCAGAATCCGTATATCAAAGAAGAACAGACAACACAATGACCAAAAGATACCAAAGGAGCATTCAGAATCCGTATATCAAAGAAGAACAGACAACACAGAATATACCAATGGAGCAATCAGAATCCGTATATCAAAGAAGAACAGACAACACAGAAGATACCAAAGGAGCAATCAGAATCCGTATATCAAAGAAGAACAGACAACACAATGACCAAAAAATACCAAAGGAGCAATCAGAATCCGTATATCAAAGAACAGACAACACAATGACCAAAAGAAAAGTACAAAAGGACAAACAACGATCGACAAAACATACATATAAAACTAAAGATCGAGTAACACGAGCCTCACTAAAACCGAGGGTGAACTCAGGTGCTCCGGAAAGGTAAACAGCTCCTGCTCCACTAGTGACACTCGTCGTTTTAATCTAGTTACAAACCCAGTGATAAGTCATGAACGAGGAAAGAACCGGGAAGTGTTTACTTTACTTGAAACCATTATTATTACTCAAAACAGCTAATTATAATTATACGTTGTTAACTAAGAACCAGCAAATACCAACTTTAGTAGTGTTTGATGTAACTTGATTTGATAAACGCAGGTCAAGAATGGTTACAATGAAATTACTAGGCATTTATAAAAAACATGATTATGAAACCTCAGATCAAAAATAGAGATTTTGAAAGTTTATTATGTATATGTTTAATTTCTGACATAGTTTAAATAGCTAGATTTTTATTTCAATCTGTTGATGTTACAGGTGTATGCTCTTGTTATGATGGGTTTACTGGCGATGACTGTTCACAAGAGATATCAACACCACCATCCGGTATTAGCCTTCCGTCAAACGGATTATGTACTCTTGGGACGAGAAAATGCAAAAAAACTAATGTATATGGTGATTTTGCATCGACCACTGTTTGGTATCAATTAAAGTATTTCCAGGTAGCTTGTGGTCTAAAATATATACTATCACAGTTCTTATTTAATTGTGTTGTTTTTATTTATTAATTACTGATATTTAGCTCCAAAAAAGTACGTTTTGTTTTTACAGTACTCACGGTTTTAAGTGTAGGCACTAGTTACTTGCTTAATACATAAATAAAAAGAAGAACAACAATTCCAATAGATTATTAAATATTACATCATCTATCCAATATTGATGTGCATTGATATGTGTGTTACCAAAATGAAGCACAATATTCTGACCAAGTAGACTAGTAATTTAAAACATCAACATTTTCACATTTTGCATGTGACACGAACGGTTTGCGAATTAACGGATTGCGTCATAGGCGAATATGAAGTAGCATTATAAATAAGCTTACAATTACATTTGTTAAATTGTACGACCACTAGATAACGATGGAGAGAGGGAAGTGGGAAGACTGGGCAAGATATGGTTTTACCAAAAGACAGGAACTAGGGCAAAGATAAGAGTGTATTATTACCACATTTCTGGTAATAGGGTAGGTTTAACAGGATTCGCGTGCCTTTCTATGCCGCTTTTCGCTGTAATCTAATGTCATAATGTCATAATGTTAAGCCTATAAATGGTGCAGGGTCGGAAGTTTCGTTGATATGAGAAAGGCACGTGTCTTATTTACTTTATTTGTGTTTGTTTACGTATAGTGGTGTCCAACACATATTGTGATGTTTTTCTGTTTTCTCTGGATTGTCCTTTTTTATTGTCCCTTCCGTATTCAGTAACGTTTATTCAAAGCATATAAAGATATACACAATATATTAAAGTTGCTAAGTTAAATTACTGTCAAATTAAATATATATATATACTTTGACTATTGAAGATATATTTTCATTTGGCCGAGTGGTCTAGGACGTTGGACACGAAGATAAGCCGATTTAAATTGCAATGCATAAAAGGTGTGAGTACGAATCACTTCGAGGGAAAACAAAAAAAATGTCAGCTCAAAACTGTTGGATTGAATTTTCGGACGTATCTGTATGCCAAAAACTGTCTAATGATTTATTCTAAAAACAAGAGGCATATTTTATTTCAACGAATTTTTGTTTGAATTTGACTTCAAAGAAACGACAGAAACAACTTCACATTCGTCATTTCTTGACATTTGCAATTAGATTTTGTTTACAATTGACCATTTATTCACTATTATGTCTTCTGATGGCCTTATATACTATCTAACATTGATACGATGTTTAAAGTCATCTGCTAGCCTTCATAGATCTAATAGTATGCATAAAACAACTCTTGTCTCACAAAGAATAAATAGTGTACGTATAAAAATCAGGCTTCTGACTCGACATTCATTACAACAACACCGCTCACCTAGCTAAATGTGAGGGTGAACATTTTTCTCAAATGTGAAAAAAAATTGAAAGCAACGAATTTATGAATACGGGAGATATTGACCCATAAAACGAGCTTAGCAACGTCACTTTTTATTGGGGTTTCTGCATAAAATGAAGAAAATGGAGGGTCGATGTATAAAACGGAAATATTTAATTTAGTGTTCAAGACGAGTGTCCGGAATTTAACCTTCACCGGTCATGTTCAAATGCAGACAATTGAAAAATTGGAAAGCTAAATATAGTCTTCAGTAACAAATATACCAAGACATCCACATGGTAACTAAAATCTACTATGGATACTTATGAAGGAGAGAGATTAACATTAGTTTTAATAAATTACATTATTTGGGAGCTTTAAATTTCAAACATAAATATATTTAATAAACCATGTCAGTATCAAAGCACAGACTACTAGGCACTTGATACCTGGACCAACAGGAGAGTACGGTATATGCATGTGTTTACGCTATCAATTTTTCCTCATCTTCGACGATTTTATAATCAGATTTTTTAACTGTTATGATGAAATGGTATTTTTTGTTTTACATTCTATTTACGTCTAATATTTGTTGTAGATTTTTAAAAATACAAGAGTATTTACAACAGATGTTGAGATTCTAGGAGCTAAATACAGAAACATGTTCATGGTGTCTATTGAACTTCCGCCATCTAGAAGAAAACGGGATACTTCTGAAACAGTTTTGGGATATGGATACGAAATCAGTTTGTCAAATGATAGATTGAGTTTTGGAAAATCTGTCAATATCATTATTTATGATGAAAGCTGTTACACGTGCAACTCAACATCAGTCACATGTACTGTTCTGGTGGGTTTTGTTTATTTAAAAGTCACATGACTAATATTAACTAATTCTTTGATAACCATGAGAACAATGTTGTTTATCTTACCCTTTGTCCTATTTTGTTTCATATTCAATAACACGTGTTAAGATATGTGTTTCGGTCTCTATTATAGTCAATTTAACGTGGTTTCATTCATAACATGATGACATGATAAAGTTAATGATTATTGTAACATATGACAGAGAGTTGCAGAAAATGAATATTTAACTGTTTGTTTGGTGAAGATGAACCTCAAGCGTTTTATTACATAGAAAGTAACGTTTAGAAAATCATGCTACTAACTTCGGCAGGCAGCCATGATCTAAGCTAACATCTGTATAAAAGCTTGAATGTACGATAATATTCAAGATATGTGTTGTGCACGATCTTGGTAAACGTTACCACAGTGAAGGACCTGAAATCATTCTTAGTTTTATCTAATTCAGCCTTTATTGTCGTGTCCTAAAGATTTCCCGGGGAAAACAGTGTATGTTTGAATCGTTTTCTTGTTGCGTATTGTTTATGCATTGTTCGTGTTTCACTTTATTTAATGTAATATTTTATATATCGTAGTGTCGTATGTACCTTCAGAGTAAAATCATAATCGTTTCGTCTTGCAAAATACGACGGGTGTCATGCACGGACCAGGAAAAGCTTACAATTTTCAACGCACATTATTATTCCTTCCGGATTGTGATTCTGTTTCTTGACCTTTTGATTTCGTCAGTTTAAGTAGTTTAAGCCTTCTTATCTACACCATTATATACTATTGACATACTATGATGTAAAATTAAAGGTTAAGATTAATGAAGTTTTAATATGTTGCAGGATTCCTGTCCAGATTCTTCAGCAAATGTAGAAGTTACAAACGGTATTTATATTTATCATATACTTGTAAATAATTATAGCTGATATCTTGCCCTGTGATAAAACCTTGAGTTTTATTTAGAATAATAAGGGGAATCATTTTTATTTCACTCCGTTTCACAAGAATGGACCAAGCGGACTGATAAAGCAAGTTTATTAACTGCTTCCGTCAATGGTCGTAAGTTCAATTCATGAATTTCCGGAAAACTGTGTTTACAAACAAAGTGGACTAAACCTAAAATTATTAACTGCCAATTTTCTCTCTTATGATATTGAAAGTACTAAAAAAGGTGATTTTTTTGGGATTTGCATATTAAAACAATAAATTTCTTGTTCTATAACTTTGTATTTAATTCTTGCCAAAAATGACTAAACATTTTGGTACAAATTAGTTATTTCCTCTGTTGAAGTACGATAAACATATCATAACATGTCATTTTTCATATCATACCCTTTATTAGCCTTCGTTCATACGGTGTATCATCCCTTGAGCCTATCGGCTTTCGGTCTGATAAAGGGTATGATGTGAAAAATGTATATTATATATCTATAATAGGCTTAGAGACCTTTTCTGTGCGTTTGTAGTTCTTTAATGCACAAATATTAAATCTCAAACTACATTTGTACACTGGGTGTGATGTTGGAAAGATTTCATCCACATATCACTCTTTGACCTATTTTATTAACACACTGATACACGTATATTTCAAAATGAGTTCAAATTCAACTGCTCAATTGTGACAAGAGTAACAGGAAGAGTGGATAAGGAACTGCTCAATTGTGACAAGAGTAACAGGAAGAGTGGATAAGGAACTGCTCAATTGTGACAAGAGTAACAGGAAGAGTGGATAAGGAACTGCTCACTCTTCTGTTGCACCTGGGTTCACCTGCTGTCTCTAGTGGGGCTTGTTACTCAATCTTTAGTTTTTGTGCTCCGATTAACGGCTTCTTATTACCTCTTTCGTATCTTCAAGCATTTGTTCTACTGTCTAAATATCTTATTATGAATAATTAGCTGTAAAAAAACAAAATCTTTAGTAGTCCACATTATCAAGATACAACATACAAGATATTTTATTTTCCAATCGTGGAGCACAGTACTGAGCAGAATAATCATTTACAAATTAAAGAACATAAAATACACATATGATTTGTAATAATTAAATGTAATTTGAAAACATATTAAAACAATACAAAAAAAGAAAGAAAAAAAAAGGTTTTGGAGACACACTGCGACTCTGAAGATCAAGGGGGAGACAACCCATAAAAGCATAATATTCTAATGTATTTATTATATTTATATATTTTTTCATCATGTAATACATTACCACATTTTGTTACTCTTCTATAGTATTTCATTGAAACTCTCTGATGTCACTCAATATTTCCCTCTCATGGTTGTTATGAATTACATCGTAATGAAAATTATCATAACTTCCTCTTTCTTTGTTTCAATGCTAATTGTTGTATAACACTAAATCGTATATAATTCGAAAATCATTTTCTTTTTCTCAGACAACAAGAAGTTTTTGGCGATCGGTGTTACATTGGGAGTAACTGTTGCTATCCTTTTGGTTATTGGATTGATCTACTGTAAAATCAAGAGCTCAAAGTAAGTATCAAATTCAAAAAGATCATTTCAGAAACTCAGTTGTCGTTAATCTCTAACAAAGTCATGGTGTCATATACTTCATAAGGAAGTAAGATATATGTAACTTCACATTGATTGAGGTCTATACTACAATGACGCATTTTGTTTAATTCTTGTAATTAATCTGTTATAACAATACAATGAAAAACACAGCAAAAACTACCAGACTGTCGGAACAGTTCCAAAAACTACCAAACTGTCGGAACAGTTCCAAAAACTACCACACTGTCGGAACAGTTCCAAAAAATACCACACTGTCGGAACAGTTCCAAAAACTACCAGACTGTCGGAACAGTTCCAAAAACTACCAGACTGTCGGAACAGTTCCAAAGACTACCACACTGTCGGAACAGTTCCAAAAACTACCACACTGTCGAAACAGTTCCAAAAACTACCACACTGTCGGAACAGTTCCAAAAACTACCACACTGTCGGAATAGTTCCAAAAACTACCAGACTGTCGGAACAGTTCCAAAAACTACCACACTGTCGGAACAGTTCCAAAAACTACCATACTGTCGGAACAGTTCCAAAAACTACCACACTGTCGGAACAGTTCCAAAAACTACCACACTGTCGGAACAGTTCCAAAAACTACCAGACTGTCGGAACAGTTCCAAAAACTACCAGACTGTCGGAACAGTTCCAAAAACTACACACTGTCGGAACAGTTCCAAAAACTACCACACTGTCGGAACAGTTCCAAAACCTACCACACTGTCGGAACAGTTCCAAAAACTACCACACTGTCGGAACAGTTCCAAAAACTACCAGACTGTCTGAAGAGTTCCAAAAACTACCACACTGTCTGAACAGTTCCAAAAACTACCACACTGTCTGAACAGTTCCAAAAACTACCACACTGTCGGAACAGTTCCAAAAACTACCACACTGTCTCAACAGTTCCAAAATCAAATAGAAAAATCGTGAAAGAGGCCAAATCGATACCTATAGCACTTAAATACAAGACCGATCACTTTTTCATGACTTGGTACACGGAGTTCAATGGAAAGAGGCCAAATCAATACCTATAGCACACAAATACAAGACCGATCACTTTCGCGACTTGGTATACGGAGTTCAATGAAAAGTGGTAGAGTCAAACTATTTGGATAGGACTAACCTACAATGTTAGTGAAATGTTGATGTGGTCATGCTAGTGATTTCTACATGAGAATAACATACCAACTCTCATACATACCAGGTGAACAAAAGAGTTAAAATGAATAAATAATTGTATACCCAAAAGCTATTTAATAACGTGTAACCATATTGCACTTCATTTCACTTGGACTGTAGCAAAGCAGTGTGACAGTGACTGAGAGATGACAAACAACAATAAATGCGTTGTATCCTTCATTTTCAAATTAAATTGCTATATTTTTTTTTACTAAAGTACGCTCTCATGTCGGTATTATGTGTTCTTCTTTGTTTTCAAGCCTGCTCTGATGTCGGTAGTTTACCTTCATTTTTGTTTCATCGTAAGCTATAATATAGAAATAAAAATGTAGATTAAGTATGCACGACGAGTTCTGGAACAATCATCATCGGGTACTCTCAACATCAAAAGATTGGGAAGCCGACTTCTCCGTTCTTCGTCAGTTATGATGTAGGTATACAGTGAAGATTGGGAAGCCGACTTCTCCTTTCTTCGTCAGTTATGATGTAGGTATACAGTGTTCGTCCTTGTTTTTAATGTAAGTTCTAACATAGGTACTCCGTGTTTGACTTTGTTGTAAGGTCAATTCCGATAATAGGTATCACAGGCACTTGTTTCTATCAATGGGGAACTCTTCCTCCCTCTTACTATTACAAGGTGCTCAGCTATTTATTTGGAAAAAAATGGACACCTTCGCTTCACGCTATCTTATGGTATTATTTACGCTTAACATACACCCTACCTTATAGCAGTCGCTCCTAAATACATTTATCTTCATCAATATCCACAATTTTCATACCCTTCATGGTGCCCTGTGACATACCTAACGATTTAAAATACACAAATGCGAACTCTTCACAACTAGACAAATCTCACCATATTAACTTCCGGTTCAGGTCAGAATGAATATATGTAAATAAAATAAAATGCATCTAAAAAAAAATTTGTTGTGTATTTGATCATTTATGTATTTTTCTTAAATTGATACTACAAGTCATTACAAACCACACTTCTTGTTAAATAAAATTTAATGGAAATTTGACTTACTTTCGCTTTTACTTTCGCTTTCGATTCTACACATAACCAATCGCATTTGAAGCTTCAAATTTACCGCTCGATTTAACCGGAAGTTAATATGGTGAGATTTGTCTAGTCGTGAAGAGGTCACAATTATGTATTTTAAATCGTCATGTATGTCACAGGGCACCATGAAGGGTATAAAAATTGTGGATATTGATGAAGATAAATGTATTTAGGAGCGACTGCTATAAGGTAGGGTGTATTTTAAGCGTAAATAATACCATAAAATAGCGTGAAGCGAAGGTGTCCATTTTTTTCAAAATAAATAGCTGAGCACCTTGTAATAGTAAGAGGGAGGAAGAGTTCCCCATTGATAGAAACAAGTGCCTGTGATAGGTATTCTGCGTTCGTCGTTGTACTAAAGTCAGTTTTGGTATGGATATTATTCGTTCGTCTGTCATGTTCAAATCCATTTAAATCCTTACTTATTAAATTATAAAATGTAATTGCATTGCACGTTACACACATGTTGCTTTATGATAGTAATAATGAGTTTATCCAGTAATACACACCGAACACTGTCTGTTTATTAGGCAAAAACTCATCATAGCACTGTACATCAACAGATAACAAAAAACCGTTTATACCAAAGAAATATACTAGACAAACGCTGTGATTACTGTTATTCATCTTTCTGTTCATATTAAATGATTAATATCAAAAGCAATGTCCTCTTTAAAACATAAAAGTTGCACATCAATTCATCATCGGGGTTTTTTTTCATTAAAGGAAGAAGATCAATGTTTTGGATGAAACAAAGAGATACACTATTGGTGCAGAAAATGAAAAGACTTCCAGTGACATTTGGATGACCAAAGAAAACACCATTAGAAATTTGTACCTGCAGTTTGATGGCAGACGACCAGACACGCCTGTTTGTGCAGAGTCCCCCGCAAAGCCATCACAAAAACAACCATAAACCGAAATTTGACCCTACAAAACTGTCACACAAACAACTATAAACCGAAATTTGACCCTATAAAACTGTCACACAAACAACCATAAACCGAAATTTGACCCTACAAAACTGTCACACAAACAACTATAAACTGAAATTTGACCCTACAAAAGTGTCACACAAACAACTATAAACCGAAATTTGACCCTATAAAACTGTCACACATACAACCATCAACCGAAATTTGACTCTACAAAGCTGTCACACAAACAACTATAAACCGAAATTTGACCCTACAAAACTGTCACAAAAACAACTATAAACCGAAATTTGACCCTACAAAACTGTCACACAAACAACTATAAACCGAAATTTGACCCTACATAACTGTCACACAAACTACTAAAAACCGAAATTTGACACTACAAATCTGTCACAAAAACAACCATAAACCGAAATTTGACACTACAAAACGGTCACACAAACAACTAAAAACCGAAATTTGACTCTACAAAACTGTCACATAAACAACTATAAACCGAAATTTGACCCTACAAAACTGTCACACAAACAACTATAAACCGAAATTTGACTCTACAAAAATGTCACACAAACAGCTATAAACAAACTTTGACCCTACAAAACTGTCACACAAACAAGTATAAACAGAAAGTTGACTCTACAAAACTGTCACACAAACAACTATAAACCGAAAGTTGACTCTACAAAACTGTCACACAAACAACTATAAACCGAAATTTCACCCTACAAAACTGTCACACAAACAACTATAAAC
>MJUT01000096.1:196130-207710 GCA_002080005.1 Gigantidas platifrons
TTCTTCCAAGCTACACTGATAACATCGCAGGTAGTAAACTGTAGACACAGCACTCAACATCTTCTACAACTACAAATCAGACAATTGCCAGTAAGCACTGGGTCTATCCAAGCTACACTGACAAAGCATATAACATTCAACGACTCAAAGTGAATGAGCTGTCAATCATCGCCAATATGCTTAGACTCCCTATGCTGTTCATACTATTGGTTGCCACCGCCATAAATCTCACAAAGGACAAATCCTGGTTAAAACAACTAGCAAAATTTGCCCTAAACCCGAAAATGTCATCATCAGGAAGAAGACCAATAACACTTCCAGAAACGAAATATAAAAAACATCAATCTTTACTCACACTAATATTATTAATGTCGGGAGACATAAAATTAAATCCGGGTCCGAGACAGAAGCAGGCTAGCATCTATCCTTGTGGCTTGTGTGACCATCCAGTAACTTGGACCTGCGAAGGTGTGTGTTGTGACGATTGCAATGTGTGGCATCATAAATCATGTATCGAACTATGTACACACGATTATGAACTCTTACAAAGATCAAATGTCCAATGGTATTGTTGTAAATGTGAATCATTAAATGTAGACACCTTTACGTTCCACAGTTACGAAATTAACAAATCAAACTATTACGACCCAATAAAAAACTTCGATGGAACGCTAGATTCAATTACATCACCAACAGCATTCAAACCATTACAAGCAAGCAGCCCCAAACAACCTAATGAGCATAAATCAACATCAGTTAACAGCTCAGACGGCACAAACCACTCCAGCCATATAAAATCATCAGAAGTATACAATTTACCAGAAAAACAGAACCTCCGCATACTAAACATCAATTGCAGGAGTATCAGAGACAAGAAATCAGAGTTTGAGGCAGTAGTCAAATATACTAAGCCAGATATAATCTGCGGAACGGAATCATGGCTAAAAGGAGTAAAACCAGGGAAAAATCCAACTAAGGANGCAATAAAATCTAGTGAAATATTCCCCAGTGATTACCACCATTACCGGAACGATAGAGGCACCCTAGGTGGAGGAGTATTTATCCTAGTCCACAAAAGCTTAATATCAATAGAACAACCAGAACTAGTCACAGACTGTGAGATAGTATGGGTGAAAATAAAGCTTCAAAAATACAGAGACCTCTATATTGGATGCTTCTACATGCCCCATAGAAACCCCAGGGACACTCAAGAGCTAGACAAATCGATTAATAAATTGAATGAAAAAAACAGCAAAAATCTAATCTTAGCTGGCGATTTCAACTGCCCGGATATAAATTGGAACACACTATCAGTAGATCCAGAAAGTGATAACAGAGACATCCAGCAATCAATAGTAAACATCTCACTAACATCAGAGCTAACTCAAGTGCACGACCAACCAACTAGAGGGAATAATATACTTGATCTTATATTCACAACAAACCCTTCGCTAATAAAATCATCAATTAGCATACCTGGTATATCTGACCACGATATAGTAGCCACTGACATAGAAACAAAACCACATTACCAGAAATCCAATCCAAGAAAATGTTACATCTACCCAAAGGCAAACTGGAAAGACCTCAATAATGACCTTGAAAAACTGTCCTCGGAAATAGAAACAATGTACGACACAGGCAGCGACACACAAACGTTATGGGATACATTTAGATCGAAATTAAAAAAACTTTTGAACTACCACATACCATCAAAAATGGTGAAATCTAACAACAGTACACCATGGATTAATCACAAAGTCAAACGATCCCTTAAACGCAAACATAGATTATATAGACAAGCCAAGAAAACAAACAACTGGAGCAACTACAAACATTACCAAAAGGAATGTAGAAAAAACATCAGGAGAGCAGAATGGCAATACATCAATAAAAATATAATGGAAGGCCTACAGAACAACAACTCAAAACCATTCTGGAAGTACATCAAATCCAAAAAACAAGATTCCATAGGAGTAGCACCGCTAAAAGATCAAGGCAAATTATTTAACGATGCAAAAGATAAAGCCGAAATCCTTGTTAAACAATTCCAGTCCGTATTCACCACCGTAAAAAGTACCATTTTACCAACAACAAACAAATTCATTAAAAACAACATATCAAACATTACTGTCAACAGCGCCGGACTAGAAAAACTCCTAAAAGGCATAAATCCATCAAAAGCCTCTGGCCCAGACGAAATCCCGAATCGAATACTCAAAGAATGTGCAGTGTAAATAGCTCCCGGCTTAGCAAAAATATTTCAAAAATCACTGGACACAGGAGAACTACCAGACGATTGGCTAAATGCAAACATTTCATGTGTCTTCAAAAAAGGTGACAAACATGCAGCAGAGAACTACCGACCAGTTTCGTTAACATCTGTTCCCTGCAAGATACTCGAACACATCATATGCAAACACCTACTAAATCACCTAGACCATCATAACGTTCTAACATCTCTAAATCACGGATTCAGGTCAGGCTATTCCTGTGAAACCCAACTCCTTGTAACAATGCACGACTTTATTAGCTCCTACGACAAAGGAAAGCAAGTAGATGTTGCCATCCTAGATTTCTCCAAAGCGTTCGACACCGTACCGCATGACAAATTACTACATAAACTAAACCAGTATGGAGTAAGAGGCCCTATACATAGCTGGCTAACATCGTTCCTTACCAAAAGAAAAATGCGAGTAGTACTCGAAGGGGAAAAATCTAGTGAAGTCACTGTTGATTCTGGAGTCCCCCAAGGCACAGTATTGGGACCATTATTATTTTTATGTCATGTAAATTACCTACCGGATGCTGTCAAATCACAAGTCCGTCTGTTTGCAGATGACTGCCTGCTATACCGCCAAATCAACTCACAGCAAGACCACGACATCCTTCAACAAGACTTAAAAGATTTAGAGACCTGGGCAGAAAACTGGGGAATGAGGTTTAATGCGAAAAAATGTTACATCTTGAGCATAAAACAAAAAAGCAGAAAATTCTATTCCTTAAATGGCCACATATTAGAACAAGTCCAAAACAACCCATACTTGGGACTTCAAATTTCAGAAGACATGAAGTGGTCAACACACATCAACAATACTGCAAAAAAGGCCAGTTCAACCCTGGGCTTCCTAAGAAGAAACTTGAAATACAGTCCCAAAAACTGCAAAAAGACCGCATATATCACCTTAGTAAGGTCAGTAATGGACTATGGAAGTATAATTTGGGACCCATATCTCAAAACAGACGTTGATAGGCTAGAGCGCATACAACATCAAGCAGCCAGGTTCATCACAAGTGACTACAAAACAAGAGAACCAGGCTGTATAACCAAAATGCTCATAGACCTAGAACTACCAACACTAGAAAAAAGAAGAACAGCCCAACGACTAATATTTATGTTCAAAGTGGTTGAGGGCCTGGTACCGGCAATTTCTCCCTCTGATTTTGTAACCAAAACCAGACCAAAAAGATTAATAAAAACTAGACAATATCCTGACTGTATATCACAAAATATAGTAGAAAATAGTGTCATCAGAAACACTAAGGGACTAGTATACCAAAGAGCGAACACTGAACCATTCAAAAACTCTTTCTTCATAAAGACAGTATTAGACTGGAACCATCTTGACGACAACACAGTAAACCAGTCCAGTTTGGAGAGCTTCAAAACTGCTCTTCAACATTCTTATTAAGTCGCATAGCGCACCCCACTCCGTCGAAGTAAAATCCAGAAGTGGATCCATCGACGTACTTTATACAGATACAGAAGCCATAAAATATCAACTGAAGCGTGTTTATCTAATCCAATTATGAATACTACACTAGATTTAGTTGGTATCTGTCCTAAATGAATTTTACCTTTTACCTTTACTGTTTAATACAAATACTCATCAACAATGAATGGTCAAGGCTCAGAATATATGATAACCGTAACTAGTGTAAACAACCGATTGTTACACTTTCTTAATGGCGGACGATAGTAACGCCACATAGCGTCCACGAACGATAACTAGGTAATCACCGATTTCTGAAAACGTCGGGTAAACATTGGAGTCTTGACTGGATGAAAGAAAATCAAACAGCGACGTATTTCTTTCGTTCTAGGTTATTTACGTATGATATTATGAAAAATTTCAACTGCAATTAGTATAAAACATCGAATATTGGCAACTTTTAATAAAAAAAAATATATGACAGCTTGTATGCCTTTAAGAGATATAACTCTGAAACGATAAACGTCAGATGAAAATCAAGCTTTACCTGTATTCTATCCATCTAAGGGTACATTTAAAAATATTAATTAACAAGGTGTCGTAAAATTTTTAGCTACCCATGAAAATTAGCTACCTCCAACTTCCGGTAGCTAATTTTCATCTGGCGGAGCTATAAACATTAGCTACCTATGAAAATTAGATACTTGTAGCATAAACTTATAGGATTTGTCTCCTTTATTATGTTTATCAAAATACAAATTGTGTATTTCAAATGGAGGGACAAAATGAAAAACTAAATGTACATAAACGAGGGGGAGGACAGGGGGAAGGGAGACAGGGAGAAAGGGGGTAGGAGAAAAGAGAAAGGGGTGGGAGAAAGGAGAGAACGGGTGGGAGAAAGGAGAAAAAGGGTGGGAGAAAGGAGATCAAAGGAGAAAATGAGGAAACAAACATAGATTTTTTTTCTCAAAAAATGATCTAAAATGACAGAAAGGTAATGAAACATTATCATTTAATCGAATACACGATACAGATGAAACTGACAACATTAATGATCAATAGTCAACAAGACGTTCCGATAGATGAAATGGGGATTTTCATAAACAGGAAAAGAGTTACCGATTGGCAAAGAGAGACATATACTTTAGTAGATCTACACAATATAAAATAAAATAAACAATAGATATTAGTGGTGTTCATAGTTGAAAACAAAATGCCACCTATATGGATGTATAGTATATAGTTACAAACTATCTGTTTTCAATTTACCATCCGGCGATGTATCATTTTTACAGCTATTAAAAAATAGATTGGTAGACTATTTATGGTAGAATTTAATATATATTTGATGTTCAAACTATACAAATTATTCTTTAACTTGATAAGATCATAATGGAAATACATTTGTTCCAAGGGGGAGGGTCCGGTAGTCCGACGGCCCATTAATCCGACAACCCATTAGTCCGACGGCCCATTAGTCCGACAGCCCTTTAGTTCGACATCCCATTAGTCCGACATGACAGTTCGTCACGGTGGAAGGGGGGGTTAAATTATACATTGTATTACCATTTTTACTATTAGTTTCCTTTTCTGGTTTAGTTTTTTTCCTTGTAATAGTAGTCCCCGTCTTTATGGAAGTCTTCGGGATGTCAGTTGGTGGGAAATGGAAGAATCGTACGTTCGGGTGGTACGTACATGTGTACATGCATGTTTAATTACCTTTTGGGTCAGTTAGGAATGGGGACTATTATTACATTCTAAAAACTGGATACAATCCATGACAAGAAGACTGGTGAAAACGGGTTATTTACCGAATTCCCGGAACTCGTCGGGTGATTGAAAAATCTTGGGTGAGAGGACACATTTCGGCAAATTCATGACCGGTGTGACCCGAAAAAAACGAGTGAGTTGACAAGTATGGACGACGTTCAGTTATATAGGGTACATGTATATAAGAACCACCCTCATGGTCTGTCGGCCAATGCTTTGAAAGATATTAATGAGACTTGGTATGCCTCTTGCATTTATAGGTTGTCGGACTAATGAGCTGTCGGACTAATGGGCCGTCGAACTATCGGGAGGACCCGGTTCCAAGTCCGAATTCAAATTTCATGAAAAACGTATTTTAATTGTATTATACTTATTGATGGAATAAAAGATTCAGTTGTAATCGAGAGTCTACAAAAAGGTATTATTAAATCCGAACCGTTTCTTAAGGGGTACATAGTTGTGCTTTGTAGAGTAGGAGGAATAAGTTCTCTAAGATAATTTGGTGCATGTCCATTCTTTATATTATAAAATAATTGGAGTTTCCTATTATATCTTCTACTAGAGAGAGTAATCCCCCCTGTTTCTGAGAACAATTTATCTGTTTTTGTAAAAATTGGTAAACTAGTTCCTTGCAGCATCTAGTTGCAATTTTTCAAGTTTGGTCGAATAACACACTCCACAATTATCCCATATTTCACAGGCATATTCAAAAATTGGGCGGATATATACGAAGTACAGTTTTCCTAGATTGTGTCTACTTAACCTATATTTTAATTTTCGCAGTATACCTAAATGTCTTAATACGTTTAGATTATATTTTCAATCTGGTTATTCCATTTAGCATCGCTTGACAAGGTTACACCTAAGTGTTTATGACTCGTTGTGATAGGGATGTTATTTCCATTAAATGAGAAATTAAAATTATATCTAACGTCTGTATTGGAAAATAACATAATCTCAGTTTTGTCTGGATTAAAAGACATTAACCATTTTGTGGACCAGGTATTTAGTTCACACAAGTCATGATTTATAACATTTTCAATTTCAATAACATCTTGACTTGAATAACCTAAAGAAGTATCATCTGCAAAGAGTCTACTGAGAGAGAGGAGCTTCTCTCCAATATCATTTATATAAATTAAAAATAACAATGGGCCTAAAACTGAACCTTGGGGACTCCAGCAGAGACTTCACAAACACTTGATGATGTTGCCCTGTTAATAACTTTTTGCTTTCTTTGATACAAATAATTTCCAAGCCATTTAATTAAATGACCTTTTATACCATAAGAATTCATTTTATGTATTAAACCCCTGTGCCAAACTTTATCAAAAGCTTTAGAAAAGTCACAGAATAAAAAAACAGCTAAATTCTTTTTTTTTCTAGTGAATTGAGTATAGAGTTGTATAGTTCTAACAACTGGTGGATAGTAGAATGTTTCGGAAGAAAGCCAGATTGATACTCATATATAAGTTTGTTTCTTACAAGATAGTTATAAACATTTTTATGGACTACTCTCTCCATAATTTTACCAACACAACTTATTAAAGATATTGGACGGTAATTTGTAGGCAAAGAGGCATCCCCTTTTTTTTAAATAGCTATCACGTGTGCAATTTTCCAGCTTGAAGGATACTGGCCTTGTCGTAAAGATTTGTTGAAGATAATTTGTAGTGGAATATATAGAAATATATTGTAAATAATTAACGAATTAATAAAAGGTTGTGTTGGATGGATGAGAGGTGGGGAGTAGACAATTATCGAGTAATTATACTACAAGGAATCTTTTTGAAGATTCAATAAAATTGAAGACGTGTTTGAAGATATTAATATTTTCTTCGTATGTTAGATCATCAACATTTCTTATGAATCCCGCCCGTATTATATGGCATATGTTCATTTCGGGCTTTAAAGACTGACCTCGCTGCCGCGCATATCTCACATGATTCCTACGTTCCTGACTCTAACTCGATATAATTCCAATCAAACTTCAACTCCAGGTAAGTCTCGTTTAATTTATTAAGTAATATCGAAGAAAAATATGAAAAACCTAGCATTCATGTACAACGAGAACTCCAAAACTAAATCGACTGGGATCAATCGCTTAGAATAGTTAGTCTCATCTAATCCATTAATGACACAAATCGAAGATTTCCAGGAGAATAAACAAAGTCTCACAAATTAAAATAAAAGTTGCGATCCGGAAATGTCACAGAACACCGTCTCTTGTAAATATTGATGTACTTATTATATATTTAAGAAATAAATTATGGAAGCGAGAATGTGCTTTGAGTTTTAAAATGGGTAGGCGGATATCAGTACTTTATCCCGAGCCGGAGTCGAGGAATATATTAATTGTTATTTTTTTTGTCCTAGAGAATTTTCCAAATAAAAAAAATATATGAATTGTGACTTTTTGTCCTATCGAAATTATGAATTTATATCCTGTTACTTATAATCTATGTCCTGTCCGATTACCGTTTTTAATGGCTAGTTACACCCGGTAATATGGCCTAGCAACACCCGGAAATTAAAAAAAATGTATGCCCGGACTTTTAACCAATCAAAAGTTGATATAATTTTAAAGCCGGTGATAACTATGTTTTGTTTGTAATTTGAAACATCTGTCGTCTACATAATATGTTGATCTGTGAATATTTTAAATCATTATTCATGAAATAACTATGAATATCAAACAGTAATTTCATGAATACTAGACATCTGAAGGGCAAATAATTTACAAAGCCGGACGCGTACCCACGCCGTATTGGTGATAGGATTGTAGGAGTTGTTAGGTAATCCAACTACCTAACTCATTGAGCCACCGGGGCCCAAACTTCTAAATGAAACATGATTTTATACATATGTCTAACAGACTGTCGGACTAACGGACCGTCGGATTATCGGGGCGTTGGATTATAGCTATCGTCACTCAAATAAAAGATTAAAGGCATATGTATGGCTTAACAAACTTTGAGAAACAATAGAATATAAATCTACAAAAAAACAAAACAATGGTCATTGAATTAACAAGGTTGTTGCAAGAAAAAAATAGTTGGCTATGTGCTATCTATAATTAAACAATGGATTAAATTGTAATTAGCATTTTCTCGTTATGTTTTTAGCCCAAATGTTAATTGTGACTTTTTGTCCTAGGGGATTTGTGGCTTTATGTCCTGTGACTTTTGGTCCGTTTACCGTTTTTAAACTAACAACTACATACTAATAGCTATGTTTTATTTGTAATTAAAAACATCTTTCGTCTACATAATATATTATATTGATCTGTTCAAACATTTTAAATCATTATTTATGAAATAACTATGAATATTAAACAGTAATTACATGAGGACTAGACATCTGAAGGCCAAACATTATGTTTTAAACTCCTAAATGAAACATGATTTAAACGTTTATAAATGGTTCCTTGTTTTTGATATGCATAAAATATCTCATTATTTTTCTTAATGTTGTTAGGAACCATATATAATTTAATAAAAGGGAGTATATGAGCCGGTGGCGGTGGGGTACATGTGACATACACTTTCAAAAATGGGGACAACAGTATATTTTTTAATTTTTCGTTTGATTTTTTTTTATAAAAAGATGAATTTTTCATGGAAGCAAATTGATCATTAACATCCACAGGTAAAAATGTATGTTTGAAGACAATAAGAATTTAAAGGACAAGACCAGTCAGTTGAAAAGGTGTTTTAATTCAATTCATTATAACTTGTTATCCGTAAATAACTTATTATTTTTAAAAAAAACACCTTTATTAACATTAATATACCCAATTAGAAATATGAATATTTGGAATTTCTTGTCGTAGTGTAAGCGGCCATGACACCTCTTCATGTGACGTCACTCAGTCGTATCATGTTAGTTGAATAAATAAAATGTATCTGACTCTTCCCAACATCGTGCCCGTTTGGTTATGTTTTAATATCAGATCAACTGCAATACAATGTTTATAAATGTATATCGTTCTAATTTTGTTCTTAATATTCCCATCCCCATGTTACATTTTCTTAGAACAAAGGAGTTTATTTGTATCGGGGGAAAAGGGGGGGGGGTGTTCTACGTATAATTTCATGTTTTACGTGATTGGCCGTAGGTTAAATAACTGTCATTTTTAACTCATTTTGTGCTTACACATGTTTTTTCTTTTTTGTCCCCAATGCTGTCGTACTTTCCCGTGTTTTTCGAGGTCACTGATCGATGATCATTGTGTTGACAGGTAATCCTGTCCGGATCGGTAATTACACACAAAAAATCGTCTCACACTTTCCCTTCTTTAGTGCAATAAAATGCTTAACATGAAGTCATAATGATTTTGTAAATATCAAAAGATAAATATATACCACGTTATTTTACGCTTTACATTTGCAACTGATCAATGCTGATATAATATACAATACTGACTGCGTGACGTAACGGGAAGGTATAATCCGAGAATGGATACGCCCCTTTTCAGGCTTTTGTCTCCTCCACATTGGAGAGTTTTGAAAAATGGCGATCCCCATTATTAGGTGCAACAGGTAACTTCAATGACCAAATTCTACCTTACGGTATACTATTTTTAACATCCATTAACACAAATGTCTTTTATTTACTGTCATTTAAATTTTCACGCTAACTTGTTAAGACCATGGCCTTTTCCTTTAAGTCCTATACTTAAATTCCGTTATCACGGTGCGTTGTAATAATTTATATGTTTTTGGTATTTAGATATATTTGTTACGTAATACATTGCCATGATGAAATATTTCCTTTCCCATTTGTGTTCCATGAATGCAGGCGTTAAAAAATAGCTGATGCAATTTCTATAAAACCCGCCCACCCTTTACCCCTTAATATAAATAGGCCTTGTTATTTTAAAGAATCGGATACTGCTCTTGTGTTATTGTATCATTTCAGTCGACGATTGAACTGAACTATCTGAGGTCAACTGGATAAGGCAGTCTGAACAATTGATGACCAGTCAACACTTGATGTTAACCATTGAATTGCTTTCAGTATTTCGGAAATTTGAAAATACAGTTGCAAAGACTTTGTCAGAATTTAATATACGGATTGTACAAATTAGATTCAAATTATACCAACGGAGGAATCAGGAACAATTTGAGTTCTAGCTGATATGGATTTACATGTTTCGACTTTTTGTGTAAAATTTTGAAGTCTGAAAATGAAAACGAGGCAAGCGATTGCATGATTATTGAAAACTATGAACCACTAATTTTTAAAATCCATAGTTACTTATTGTGGGTATATGTGTAATTGAATTATGGAAACTAAATGCTTTTCTAGCGTTTTTCTCCTCACAGGTTTTTTATCTCTAGTTTTTAATGCAGAGTTTCCTCAGTTTGCAGAATTCGCTGCATTTAATACATTTCCTTAGGTTAATATTATTATTAATACATTAACAATGTAAGGGCTTTCGGACCATCACCTGTGTTCCCACGGTGATCCAATATTTCTTTTGATTTAATTTAGTTACCATAATCTGTGGTGAATATTTCAGTGCTAGTTTGGTTGACATAATCAGCGATCTGCAGGTAACCACATGTAATTGTCATTTACATGTGGTGATATGTGACAATACAATCGCGATAATCTCATATATTGGACAATTTATTATTTATCAGTGACAATGCAATCGCGATCTGCGATCCCTTCATATATTGGACAATTTATTATTTATCATTTACAGTGCAATCGCGATCTGCGATCACTTCATATATTTGACAATTTATTATTTATCAGTGACAATGCAATCGCGATATGCGATCACTTCATATATTGGACAATTTATTATTTATCATTTACAGTGCAATCGCGATTTGCTATTTATCTTATATATTGTAAATTTTCATGTATATTATATATATAAATTAAGCTGTGGCCAAACCCGCCAAAGAAGTTGTTTGTTGTTACTTAAGCATCTGTGATAAACGATTTTTTTTTTGCTTAGACCAGTGTCCCCGTCCCCATTTTAATTTCCCGTCCTCTTCTGAAAATTTCCCCCACATTTTCCGTCCACTTACAATGTTTGGCCCCTATGTCCAGTCCACTTAGAAAGATATCCCCTCAAAAA
>MJUT01000096.1:233033-247754 GCA_002080005.1 Gigantidas platifrons
CCCCCCTAAAATTGGAAAAAATATGATTTTTTTTGCGTAAAATCGTGATTTTTCACACGAAATACCCCAAAAATTTCCGCACCTCCCTCCGCTCGGCGCGATTTTTTTTAAGTGCGCCCCCCTAACTTGAAATCCTGGATCCGCCCCTGGTAGTTGATACTTTCTAAAAAGTAGATTCTTTCTTCTTACTCGAGTATTGTACTTTGTATGTTCTAGATTAAAGCTATGCATTTCTAATTTTATAGGAATGTTATCTATACTGTAGACGGACAGCCAGACATCAAATGGATGCATTGTTGTCACTGCTCGCTAGTCCTACAAATATGAGAGGCAGCTTAAATAAGAGGCTCCAAGGGGTAAGTCTAGGTTTAGTTATAGTAATATTATCTCATGTAATACAATAGTTTGATAGGATTTTACAACATACACGAGTCCCGTTCTTTGTTTATTGACTGCGAATGTATGGAAATCATATAACTGACATGGTTTATTAGATATATTCATCACCGAACTTTACAGTTCCTAAATAATGTAATTATTAATAAAACTAAGGTTCTCCACCATCAGTCATAGGTGACCTTGGCCGATATTGGCTATCCTGTTTAGGCCCTTTGGTTTTATTGCTCCCAAAACTTTTTTATTTGGCTTTCCAATCTTTTGATTTTGAGCGTGCTTGATGAAGGTTATTACAGAAACCCGTTGTGCGCACTAAATTTTATATCTACGTTTTTATTATGCCAACAGCTGGCCTAATAGAGACACTGGCCTAGTAATGGTGATGATGGACTGTGTGTCATACAACATGGTCACTGTTGACATGCTAACAGTTGACACTATGTTTTTGCCCTCTCCCATTTTTGTGGCAAAATTAGAAAAAGATGGGTTTTTAGCATGGAAGCACAATAATGTTCAGTTTACTAATATGCAAAAGGGTAGGTTTGAATACAAATGCAAATTACTTTTCATTTGCTTGTTTTATTTTTTGTAGAAAAATGGGCAGATTGAAAACATTCCCACTGCATTGAAGCAGAATATAATGGCATTTAGACGTACTCCATCAGAAAACTTCACAGAAAGTATTTTTGAAGTAAGTAATTATTATGCCATTTACTTTCACCTTTCAATCATTTTTTGTTAAGTTAGGATTTCATGATACTACGTTCTGCACACTGACATTAATTTTCAAGAAATAAAAAACAACTTCAACATCAGAGAGTAGATGAATTGTCTTTAAAATTCTGTTACATCTGAATTATTTCATATTAAAATGTTTATTATTGTTGTGACCTCATCATGCTACTTATCTACCTGAGATATATATATATATATATTAATCTTCCTGAAATTTTAATCCGTCCTGTTTTAAGAGAATTTGAATAGATTTGTTGTTTTCTCACCTTGTTGTGAATTTAGGAGCAGCAATAAATGTGTCCTTCCCTAATTCATAATTCAGCCATGACAGATTATCAAAAGTCTTTCTGTCATGTGTTCTTACATTCACATAAATTCTTGTTACTTCTGTACGAGAGATAAAATAAACATGAAAAACAGAAAATACAACACTGCTGGAACAGCTCCAAATTCCAATAGAAAACAGAAAATACAACACTGCTGGAACAGCTCCAAATTCCAATAGAAAAACAGAAAATACAGCACTGCTGGAATAGCTCCAAATTCCGATAGAAAAACAGAAAATACAACACTGCTGGAACAGCTCCAAATTATATATAAAATATAAAAACAGAAAATACAACACTGCTGGAACAGCCCCAAATTCCTATAGAAAAAACAGAAAATACAACACTGCTGGAACAGCTCCAAAGTCCAATAGAAAAACAGAAAATATAACACTGCTGGAACAGCTCCAAATTCCTACAGAAAAACAGAAGATACAACACTGCTGGAACAGCTCCAAAGTCCAATAGAAAAACAGAAAATGATAGGACATGGAGAACAACAGGAACGCCAGGACAGCACTTGACTGGGCCCCTGAAGGAAAAAGAAAAGGAGGTAGACCGAAGGAAACATGGAGAAGAACGGTAGAAAAAGAAAGGAAACAGCTAGGTATCAAGACATGGACAAAAGCAAGCAGACAAGCGCAAGACAGATAGAAATGGAGAGGACTCGTCCATGGCCCCATTCTCCACGAGGAGACAGTGAACTAAGTCAAACAGCGTAACCAATATCGAATAATGTCACCTCCACTTTTTGTTAGGGTGCTCTACAAAGCCACGAAAGTATATATGTGTGTTAGGGGTATCAGTTTGTTCTCTTTCTACGACTTTTCTATTGGAATTTGGAGCTGTTCCAGCAGTGTTATATTTTCTGTTTTTCTATAGGAATTTGGAGCTGTTCCAGCAGTGTTGTATCCATTGCCATCTTCTTTTCTTTACAATGGTACTGATCTTTTCAAGTCCAGCCCTTTTCCTTGCCTCAGTGTTGGTAATCTTTTCTGGCCAATGTATCTTCAGGATGCTTCTGATGCATTTGTGAAGAAAGGTGTCCAAGATCTTTTCGTCACCTTTTGTCATCATCCAGGTTTCGCTGCCATATAGTAGAACCGATAGAATGCTCGATTTCAGAAGCTTCATCTTAGTTTTTCTTCCAAATTGGCTGTTGTTCCATACAGACTTAAGCTTGTTTGTATGCTAATCTAGCATGACCTAGTCTTCTTCGTATGTCCTCGTTGGTTCCTCCTGTTTCACTAACAGTTGCGCCTAGATATATGAAGTGTTTAGCATCATCTACAGCGGTACCATCTATTTCTATGGGTTGGTTGTTGTTTATGTTCATTCTCATTGCTTTAGTTTTTGCAGCATTTATCTTCAGACCAGTTGATTTTGCATAGGCGTTCAGCAGATTGCTCTTTCTCTGCATCTGGTCTTTTGTGCTTGATAGGAGGGCGTATGTCATACGCGTAATCTAGATCTTCTAGCTTTGATGTAACGTTCCATTTGATGCCGGTTTTGCCGCTGGAGGTCGTTTTTCGCATTATCCAGTCAATTACTAGGAGGAACAGGAAACCTTACATGTTGCATAATTGTCTGACTCCCGACTTGATGGTAAACCATTCAGATGTTCCCGTAACGTCGACTACTGTACACTCGCTGTTGGAATACATACATTTGACCAGATCGATGATCTTTTCTGGGATACCATAGTGTCTCATAATCTTCCACAGTGTGTCTCTGTGTACACTGTCAAAAGCTTTTTCGAAATCGATAAACAAACTATAAAGGTTGGAATTCCACTCAGCACATTGCTCCAAGATGTTAGGTAGAATGAAAATCTGTTCCGTTGTTCCTTTTCCTGCTCTAAACCATGCTTGCTCATCACGTAGGTACTTGTCTACTTCCTTGGAAATTCGTTTGATGATGATTTTTCCCATGATCTTTGTTATGATTGGTATCAGTGTGATGCCTCTCCAGTTTCCACAGCAGGTAAGGTCACATTTCTTTGCTAGCTTTATTATTAACCCTTTTCTCCAGTCAGATTGTACATTCTCTCTTATCCATACAAGGTCTAAAATCTTGGATATCTGATCTGTGGAAGTTTCTAGATCTGCTTTAAGAAGTTATGTTATATATTCCAGGTGCTTTCCTGTTACTTCATGTTTCTCAGGGCCCATCAGATTTCCTCTTTTATTGGCGGTGTTACATCAATATCCAACTCTTCTATTTGATTGTTATCAATCTCTGCTGGTTCTGGTGGATCTGGCCTATTCAGCACTTCACAAAAGTGTTCTTTCCATCTTTTTCTCACATCGTTCTCATTTGTTAGCACCTTCCCATACTCATCTTTCATACTATCTATTGTTTAGGTCTCTCATTGCTTATGAGCTTTGTGATGTCGTAGACTCCTTTCATGTTGCCATTGTTTGCCGATGTCTCCGCTTCATTTGCCAGTCTATATAGCCATTGTCTTTTATCTCTCCTCATACTTTTCTTTACATTTTTGTCTGTATTTCTGTATTCTTCTCACAATATCTCTTTTACTCTCTCTGATCTTGTTCCTTCTATTTTCTGTTTCAGTGATCTTCGCTTTTCGACTTCTTACCAGCTGTCACCACTTATCCAATTCTGGTTTCTCTTTTTCCGTGGTCCAAGGACGGTTGATGCAGTTTGGTTGTAGATGTCCTTGAACTTTTCCCAACTTTCTTCCAATTCGTTGCTGTTTTCGTTTCCAAGCACACTGAACCTGTTCTTTAGCTCCATTCTGAAGCGTTGATTGATCTCTGGCACTTTCAGCTTACATGTTTCGGATCTTTTGGAAGTCGATGGTTTCTTCCCAATTTTACATAACTTGAGTCTGGTCTTAATGACTACAATGTTGTGATCACTTCCAACGTCTGCACCCCTATGTGTTCTGACATCATTGATTGATCGTTTATACTGACCATTGATTGCAACATGGTCGATCTGATTGTGGTGGTGTCCGTTTGGAGATGTCCAAGTGTGAAGGTTAATTTTCTGATGTGGGAACATTGTTGATACTATGGCTAAGTTGTTGTTAGCACACTGAGAGGAAAAGCGTTCACCATTGTCATTTCTCTCACTCTGGAGTCCATGTTCTCCGACATTCCCGTCTTCTCCATCGAGTTTAGTTCCAACCTTTGCATTAAGATCGCCCGCATTGCTATGTCATGATGCGGCGTCAGGTGGATGAGGCTTTGAAGCTGTTCGTAGAAGTTATCTTTTGTTTCCTCATCTGCGTCATTTGTTGGAGCATATACTTGTATTAATGTGGTCTTTATGCCCTTTTATTTTCTTGCTCCCAAAGTCTTTTGAGTTATTTTGCCTTTCATATATGTTGGCTTTGAGCATACATAATGAAACTTATTTCAGAGTCGTGCGCACTTCATTTGACATCTATATTTTTATTGTAACTAATATTTTGAGCTCAAGATGTAAAGGTACGGTTGGTGTGAGAAGGTAAATTTTTAATGAATTTGCTTGGTAGTTATTTAACATCAAGTGAAGTTAGTAGTATTTCAGCTACATGTATGTTCATGAGCTGACATGGTGGAAAAATTATATCTGGGGCTTCCCCAACATGCATGCAACAGTTAGAGTTTAAATCACATTTTTAATTCTTATAAAATCTATGTATCTGACTCAACTAATTGAGGATTGCTCTGATGATGTCTTAATTTTTTTATTGTCAACTAATATTATGTCTGTTTTATTACGACAGGAATTCATGAACCAAGTCGATTACCAAAAATCAAGACATCTTAGAAATATACAGGCACGGGATATAACGGAGGTCACACCATTTGTCCGGAAGTGCATTGGTGTATGTTGGGAAATGGTTACACAGGAACCTCCAATGTATCTGCTGTTCAAATTACGTCATAATCAAATCATTGAGAAAGATAAGTTCGATATTTACAGTGGAGATGGAAACAAAGTTGACTTTTTAGTATGGCCTGCACTTTTGAGAGATGAAAATGGACGTTTGTTACAAAAGGGAGTGGTGCAAGCCATTCGGTCGTAATGAATAAATCAAGGTCTTAGAAGTTTGAATGTATTTGTACAGAGGTGTAAAGTGGTTTTATAGCAGAATGGAAAAAATATGTCTATGAATAAATGATACGACCATTATTTACAAAAAAATGTCTTCAATATAAAATAATTATGTATGACTATCTCTAGAACATCAAGTGACGAAAGTGAATTCATCAGTTCATTTCAAATATTGTCTATAGTATCCCCCATTACATACACAAGTTGTTCATGGTAAAGATCAATTGTTGACAATGTCAATATAACAGTATTGTCATGTGTTCGTATAAAATTAATATACTTACGGTGCTGTAAAGTAAAAAAAATGGATATGATAATAATAATAAAGCAAAGATTTAGTAGCAGAATTTTTTGTAAATTTTGTCATGTGACATTTGACTCTAGATCATCATATATGGTATCGACATCATTCACGTTTATGACAGAGTCGTTATCTTTGTTTAATAATTGACGCATTAGAATGTAAATAAAAAACAACTAAAATGAAAATGCCATGCATTTGCAACAGAATTGTAATACATCTGGAGGGGTTAGTATTTATGACCTCTCGTGGTCATATATATATTACATTCTTGTTGTCTTTATTATAAACTCTGTATATATTTTTGTACATCACTACTAGAAGGTTACGGGAGCATCAATTACTCAGTTAATCCGACAAATCCAGTCGCTATTTTCCAACCCTCCTGTCGCTAACGACAAAAAGAAACTTACCGGTAGAGGGAGCTGAATTATTCGAGTGTCACTGCTATGAAGTATTATAGACCAGAATCATTTCTGGATACAAAATGTAATTGGATGTAAAAGGTACTTTTATAATATTGATTGAAATTAAACTTCTACACTGAGCTGAGAGGGGGCGGGTTAAGTTCTTGTTTGTACACTGAACTGAGAGGTGGTGTTGTCTGACTGTAATACACTGTGAAAACGTTGATGTGTGATGGATGATAGCATGATGTGTTGGTCATGTGTTGATATTTTTAAAACGAAAGTCCCGTGCTATATATCGTATAATGGTTTGTCTTGAATAAAAATATATCATTTGTGTAGTTTTCATTTTGTTAATTACTTTCAACATAATTTAACTGTATAACTTCACGTAAAATACAATGGTTGGGAGAAAATGCAGCATTACAACCTGAATAATAAATCTTTAAAAACAAAGAAATAATCAAAGTACAAACAATGATCTACAAAACATACAATGTATATAATACGACGATTCCGTGATAAGACGTTCTCCTGACTTGGAGGAAGAATTCGTACCACCGATCACGTGACTTCATAACAAATCTAGGCATTTTTAGCAGTAGACACTGCAGGTAGAAATGGATCGAGGAAAACGATCTCAAAAGTCATCCAGCAAATATTGGTGCGTGGTTCCGGGGTGCACATCTGACAGCAGGAAGAAACCCAATCTGGAAAAATATGTAACATTTATCCCATTTCCGACAAAGTTGAAAGACCACAGGCCATTTTGAACTACAGATGCCTAGATTTTAGTCACGTGGTGATGGAAATCACATGACGGTATTGTCTGAATACCAGTATCCCGGAACCGACGTATTGGGTAAACGTTTCAAAACTCATTACAATTACAATGTTTTAATAATATTCATAAGATTTTCTCTTGTTACTTTTTCTCAGTCGCTTTGGTTGAGGAGTACACAAAATTTAATGTTCACTCTCCGTTTCATTATCTTCTTCACTAATATACTGTGGTGATACTTGTAAATCAAACATTACTAGTTTCTGCATTCTGTGGATACTTTTGGTCTTGTATATGTAACTATATCATTGTATTCTTCTTCTTCCATTATTTAATATCTACTGTTGCCGATGAATAAATGTTTTAATATATTTAAACTTTCATGACTCTATTGATTTTATAATGGGTTTGAATACTACTCAATCTGTCATTTAAATTGACATGTTTTTGGCTATAATATATTTTCCGTATATATATATATATGTCGTGTACATGTTGGAATTTTGTACATGTTATAACATGTACAAGAAAACTGTACATGTTATAACTTGAACAATGCAAAAATACAGGTTATAACATGTACAAAATATTGCTTAAAAATGACTTTAACTTGTACAATATTTGAAAATAAAGAACAAAAGATACGCTTCCATTATCACAACAACATTTTATCATTAACCTGGGATCTTATTATCATCAATTTTCCCTGTGGTCCTTTATAATACATCCATGATAGTTTACAATCTTCTTATATAGTACATATAGTAAATGATATTAAACAGTACAAATAACAAAACGGCTTATATTTCTATATTTCACATTGGCCTGTACATGTAATTCAAATGTCATGACACTGTCACAATTAAGTTTATCTCAAAAAACCGTAGAGAAAACTTAACTTGATATTACAGTAAGTATTTCATTTCTTCACATTTTCGGGGGATGGGTGGCTCAATGGGTTAGGTCGTTGGCTCTAACAACTCATACAAGCCTATCGCCAATAAGGTGGGGGTTTGCACCCAGATTTGTAAATTACAAAAAGGGTGCACTCGACTCGCCGCCGCAAGTGATAAAGCTTACCAGTTGCTTGCCCAGGGTCTGTGGTTCTCTCCGGGTACTCCGGCTTCCTTCACCACTAAAACTGGTCGCCATGATATAGCTGAAATATTGCTGAAAGTGGCGTTAAACACAAAAATTCAAATTCTTTAAATTTTCAGATGATCCAATTCTCTACTTTGTGGCCATTGAGGATATGTATGCTATTATTAAACAGAGTCACACTGCTGTAGGCCATGGGGGACTCCATAAAACATACAATGACCTGAAGGCACATTATGCCAACATAAGCCGTGAGGTAATAAAAACATTTTTGAAAATTTGTGAACACTGTGCTCTAAAGAAAAAAACGTTCTGATCTTTCAAAACTAGTCATCAAACCAGTCAGATCGTCTGATTCTACACAATGGTCTGAAGGATTAAGATTTATCCAATTTCAGAAAAATCGATCATACCATCATGTGATAAGACAATCTCCATATTAAGCACTATTTGGTTCTGATCCAAAAATAGGATTGAGCTCATCGTCAGTTCCCAGAGATCTTCTTCCAGATATATTCAAACAGAAGAACACTTACAAGCAATATTTGAAGCAAATTCTGTATCCACTGCCAATACTGACACTGGCACCACTATTTCCGAGACAGAACATAAATACTGAGACTGAAACTGACACTACAATGTCCGAGACGGATAATATTACTGACACAAACACGGACACTGATGGTCAGATGACTGACCAACAGTTGCAAGCCGATTCCTTGACAATGAACACAAAACCAAAATTAACTGTTCTCTCCAATGGTGACAATATTATCATTCTAATTCCGTCTGTTGATAGGGGCCCTGCCGACGACAGAAACATAAAAAGGTGTTGTGATGAATGTAAATGAACATGGTGGCTATAAGTTTGGAACTAAAGTTGGACAAATAAAAGGATATACGAGTAGAAATCAGGTTCAATTAGTTGCAAATGCCACTGTAGATGTGTCTGAAGTCCCAGTGAGTGATATGAGTGCGAGAGAGATAGTGAGTAAGATATCGTTGAGTTGGGTTTGTGCATTGTCAATGTAAGAAAGGAAATTGTAAGTCTGGTAGGTGTAAATGTCGAAGGTTGAAAGTTTTGTGTAACTCTAGGTGTCCTATGTCTTTGTCATGTAGCAACAAGTAAGCACAGCTGGTTTCTGGAATGGTAAAGTACAAAATGTAGTACTTTATGCATGCTGTATATTATGTTTCTTTTGCTTTTGATTATTGCTCTTCATTACTTCAGATTTAAAATTATTTTCAAATATTGTACAAGTTAAAGCCATTTTTAAACAATATTTTGTACATGTTATGACATGTACGACCTAATTTTGTACATGTTATAACTTGTATTTTTGCATTGTTCAAGTTATAACATGTACAATTATTTTGTACATGTTATAACATGTACAAAATCACAACTTGTACACGACATATATATATATAATATATATATACACCTGTAAATTGTATTCATAAAGTATTTTCCGGGTGGGTCGGGTGATTTATTAATCAGCGTTGGAAATAATATTACATATCTTAGTATAAAATATTATCCGGATTAGCTCATTTGATGGATCGGGTGATTTATCTACGAGTGTAGGTATTAATATTACAGATGCGTCTCGTGATTTAATAATCAGCGTCGGACATAATATAACACACATACCTTAGTATAATTTATTATCCGGATACTTTTTTATAGCAATGGAAAGTATTTTATTATAAAATATTTACCGTGAAATAAAATTTAATATTAAATTCTTTCCACAGGATACAATTTCAACCGGAAAAAAGTATGCCTTACACATACACCGTGAGTTATAATGTTAGTGTTTTATTACTCCCAGACGTGCATGAAAAAAAAGCCTTGGAAAACCATAAATCTATTTATCTGCAATCATTCTGTATCTGTAGTTGGATATATAACTACCTATGCGATCAGTGCATATCGCCACTAACGTTGTGAGTTCGAAGCCCGTTCATGGCGATGTGTACTCGATACAGCATTATGTCATAAAGTTTGTCAGTGACTTGCGGCATGTCGGGGATTTTCTCCAGGCACTCCGGTTTCCTCCATCAATAAAGTTAACTGCACCGATATAACTGAAATATTGTTGAAAGTGGCGTTAACCACCATAACCCTAACCCCCTGTATCTGTGAAAATACGTTGTATAACCAAAGTATGTTATGTAAACAATGGAAAATGGGATCTAGATCAGAGCGCATATATACTATTTCGTTACTTGCAAAGGGACAGTCTAAAGGCCTCAAGATCTTTCGCCGCTGTTTGATGATCACCTAGTTGGTTCGAGTCTATTATGGTTCTAGGGGGGGGGGGGAACGAGTTTTTCTATATGTGACTGCTGGTACAAACAGTTTTGAAACACTTAGAATTATTTGTTTGGTTATTTTCGATTGGATTTACTACAATAAAGTCCTGTAGTTTTATGGTGGTTATAATCCGTCTTTTGTTTTCTATTTTTTATTTTGTGGGTTTATTGCTGGGACCAGTCTCCCACCTATCTTGACTAGGAATTCCTTCCTTCACTCCTGATCAAGTGTCTCAATATTCAGTTCATTAAGAAGTCGAATGATTGTACCTTCCTCTTTCGAACGGTAGTTTCCACTATTAAAACGAGTTCATCTACGTTCAATTTTATCAATATCACCTTTTGCAAAGGAGTCCCAAATTGTTGGCCCATATTCGAGTGTGGATTTCACAAGAGAGATGTAAGCGTGTTTCTTACATTGTTCGGAATGTCACGGAATAGAAGTTCCATCATACTATTTATTCCAAAGATATTGTATCATGTAACATAATTTCCAGTTGGAATTTATTTCATGTAATACAAATTCCATTAGCATAATAAAAATACCAGTTCATTGGAATATGTATTGCATAAAATAAATTCCAAATATTATGATGGAACTTCCTATTCCGTGACAAATTGTTATATAATATTTATTCTGATCGGTATAACTTTTATATTATATTTATTCTGATCGGTATAACTGTTACATTATATTTATTCTGATCGGTATAACTGTTATATAATATTCATTCTGGCCATTTCATGTTTTTATATCTTACAATACAAATGTGTTATGTTTATACTGTATGATACGTTTATTAGATACACATTTGTTTTAAAATAAGTTTTCTCAAATCTATTTTACATATTTAATTTGATATAAAACAACATTCTAATTATACAAATTTTATTATCACAAATTCATCCAAGATTGAAATGCAACCGAATTAAATAATTTCTTACTTTCAATGTATGTACCATCGTTAATGAAAGTAAATATGTTTTCATATTTCTCTGCCTCCATGTCTGTCCACACAGGTATTGTGTACAGGTATAATACATGACTGAGCGCACGTTACTGCGACGCCGTTTAAATAACCTTAGTTTCTGATTTAATGTGGTTGTTATTAGTTTTTATGATGCCATATCTACATAATCTTTATATCATAATAAACCGTAGGATATGAGAAATAATTTTCCGACAATATTTATGAAATATATTGATATTTATTCTGTCGTATCCCACCACGGAACCCCCCTTCCGTATTAAAAACGTCCCATCAGATGTAACATTTCTGTTATAAATTGATAAGATTTTCGGGCATTTCACGAAAACGCATGCACGGAAATCGCACCAAATCTGCTAAGAAAGTAAACGTCAAGATTCTTCCAACGTAATGTCTCGATGGCCTTTTTCTGTTAAGGTTTTTTGTTTTTATCCGCATGTATTTAAGTCCATTCAATGTGTCAGATACTGAACTGAAATGCTGATCACCAACTTTAAAGGCTTTTCCCGATAAATTTAGGTGAAGTTGAGTAAATATTTGTTCACTGTTATGCAGATCTATATTGTAAGAAATAATGCAAGAAATTTTGAAGATGACTTTTGAAAGATAAAGAAATATTGACCGAAATACGCAGTCTGAAAGAATGTCAACTTCTTAATTTTACTTAAAAAAAACAACGTCGCTTGGAATTTTAACGATTTATAACGCAGCACACAAATAAATCATCGACATTTGTATGTGCCAAGCAGTTAGTTCTATTCAAAGGCTACCATTAATACCAATCATGAGTATATTAAAATTAAAATAAACACGAACAGAATAAAATGCCAAGTCTGAATGGATTGTCCACTTCATCAATTTCGACGTCAAATGCGTTTTCAAGACTTTGTGAATTTTGCGCCTGTTAGCGTCGAAAACGTAAATAGTTTTTCCGTTGCTTGTACCAGGAATCTGATCACATTTGTCAAAACATATGGTCAATTAAAAGAAGAAAACTTGGAAAATCAAATACCGGAACCACATTACCTTTAGATCTAAAAATGACAAAATTTGAATGTTCTTTTTAAATACCGAAAATACGACAAACTTTCTATTTAAAACCAAAAGATAATAACATTATTTCGACTATCTCACGGAAAATTTTAATGTATTAAAATACTTGTATATATGTGCTTCGGTTGTTAAAGTGGTTCCTACTTTTTACAAAAAATTATCACTTAAGTTCTACTTGTGAAGCAGGTACAACATTTGGTTTAAAGCGTCACAACGTTGAAAACGTCGCTTTTTAGCGTTACGTTACGTTACGCAACATCTTGCGTTCAGTCACATCTCATAGATTTCATCTAGCACGTTCTTGATTTCATTTCCCATAGAATGGGGTATTCTGTATGGTTTTAATCTGATGGGACTGTCTGTTGTTGTCCTGATGTTATGTGTTACAAGTTTAGTTTTTCCTGGTTTGGTGGTTAAAGAATCACTGTATGTAATGCATAATTCTCTTAATTGATCTCGCTGGATTGCTGATAAGTTTGGAGCAAATTTAATGTCATTAACAGATTCATCGTTTACAAAGTGTTTGTAGCGAATCTTCAATATCATCAGTTTCAGAAACAACTAATTAAGCTGCACAATGGTATTTCCGTAGGAGATTGATGCTATGTGACAATTCCTCGGCGACCTCCCACGTTGACCTTATAATTCACATTATTGATCTTTTGTACCACTCTATTATAGTTAATATGTATTTCTTTCCGGACTTTCTTCTATTCAACGGTCCTACTATGTCCATTGCTATTTTAGAAAACGGCTCATTTATGATTGGAGTAGTCACCATTGGTACTTTCTGATTTGTTCTTTAGCTGTTTTTTGACATAAGTCGCAAGTTTGACAGTGTTTCTTTACATCCGAAAATAATCCAGGCCAGTAGAATGATGATAAGATTCTTTATTTTGTCTTCTCAGGTCCTAAATGTCCAGCTAGTGGTCTGTCGTGTACTGTTTTTCTCAGTTGTTTTGGTAAAACAACCTGTGTTCGCGATTTAATTCCACTCTTTGATTTCAACTTTCTTTTTAGTATGTTATTTTCCCAAAAGAATGCAACATTCTCATCATTATTTGTTGATTTTTGATTTAGGATTTTCTCGGGCAGTGTATTTATCGAATCATCTGCCTTCTGCATCTCTGACAATGTTTCTGCGTTTACATTAGAAATATTCTCCATGTTGACATCTTCTGACTTCCATATCAGTTTCTTCATCACTAGAATCTACTATTCTATCTTGTTCATTTTCTTCAATTCTAGATATATTTGTAGGTTGAACACCACATTTCTGCGCTGCTATATGAGCCTCTTCCTCGGACTTTTGGTACTTTTTAGATTTTGCACGAGTAACAGCTAATGCACATGTATGCTGTTTAGTCATGACATCCATTCCTAGCAATGCTTCGGCAGCTAGATTTGGTACTAGGCCTACTGTATGGTACCCTTTGTAGTAAGGCGTTTCTAAATCGACAACAGCCAATTTTGCATTAAATGGTTGTCCTATAGCTGTATACAGCGTAGCAGATTGTCCCTGTAGCACACAATTAGTATCTAGTAAGTCTTCCCGAACAAGAGTCATGTCACATCTAGTATCTTTTACAAACGATATTTCTCTGTTCTTAGCTTTTCCTAGAATTTTAACAAGTCTATAATGCCCTATATTACTACGAACAAAATATGAAGCCTGATTTTGATGTTGCTTTTCTTTACCTGGAAATGTACGACATTCAAACGCCAAATGTCCAGTCCTTTTACATTTGTAGCAGGTTTTGTCTTTGCATTTTATTTCTTTTGTCTGTCTAGATGTGTAGATGATGTTAAATTGGGATGTTTTTCGTCACTTATATTCTTATTAAAGATGTGATCTGGAGTTATATAGTCCTCAACCACCTCTACTACAGAGCTTGATCCTTTGTTTCTGCAAATCCATTGGGCTTGTTGCAGTGGTAGGGCTTTGAGGAAAACTTCTTCTCTTAAGCATTCCAATGGATCCCGATCGTCACAAAATCTGGTAAGATACAAGTCAACTTCCCCCATTAGTCCACGATGCGTATCATTGTTCTTTTGAAGTTTGGACAGAATATTGAAATACTCATACGGTTTCTTACCACATCGGTCTACAAGTGCCTTTCGTAGATCACCGTATGTTTTACACGTTTGTTGTGACACTTTTCTTGCCTCGCCGACTAACAGTGATCTTAGTTGTAATATCTTTACTTCTTCAGTCCATTTCATCTGTTTTGATAGATTTTCAAACTCC
>MJUT01000096.1:280316-295360 GCA_002080005.1 Gigantidas platifrons
AATGGTACGTTGGGACCAGCGGATTGGACATTTCCATAAAAATTAACCACATGTGATGTTTCTGCCACCATCGGAAGAAATAAAATTATATACATTGCCATATTTTTCACAAAAAAAAAAGAAGAAAAAATGCCTCCCTCATCACTTTTTACAGCAGTAAAAGGATAAAAAAAAATGCCGCCCTCCCTCATCAATTTTGACAAAAAATGGAAGATGAAACATTTAATGAATCTAGGTTAGTTATTTATCATATCACTTGATTTATAAAGATATGTTTTTCAATGTTATATTTACAAGAATTTTTGTATTTGTTATCTATGGACATAAAATCCAGTTAGTTACTCACTAGAAATTAAATCAGCAGTGCGTTTTTTTTCTTCAGAAAACAACTGTTCTAAGTTGTACATAATGTGATTAGACTAGTATTTCATTAAGCATATGTGATATATATCTATTTTCTACATTTTATTATACTGTTTTTTATTTAAAAATTATATTTCTATGACAAAGATAATTGGATGGTTTTTTTTTTATATAAATATATATACTATTGTTTATTTGTTTTTGCGAGAATGGATTTCAGAGCAATTTCGCATTGAAGGAGAAACCTAAGATAGTTCATGGTGTTTAATGCCACTTTCAACAATATTTCAGTTATATCATGGCAGTTTGTGTAAAGATCAAAGGGAACATGTACAAATCATTGATAATAATCAACATTCCATTGGACATGTACAAACATTATGATGACTGTAATATGATAACAAAAAGGACACCCATGTTAATCATGTGAGGCAAACATTTTATCTTGAAAACCTTAACCATACAACCAGACTTTTATAACTAGAGGCTCCCAGGATCCTGTATAGCTCACCTGGGTATAACAGCATCAGCCAATAAAACTTGATAACTTTGGTAGAAAAAATAACAAATGTAGCCCAGTGATTCTCAAAATTTAGCTTTTGCCACTTCACATCATGTAATAAGAGTTCCTTCCCTTTGATTATTTGAGTAACCAAAAGCAGTGAGTCAATAAAATAATGCATTTCAACAGGAATGTCTTCACACATTTTCAACTGTGGGGAAATGTTTTGTAGATCTTGACATGCTGAACATTTTTGCAGTTTAAACTTTCCCTCTATCTCTAATAGTTTTTGAGATATAAGATGAAAGTATTAAAATTTAGAACATTTTGATGAAAAAGGGCAATAATGCCAAAATGGGTATTGGGATTTACTTCAAAATTGCGGGGTAGGTAGACCTTGACATGCTGCACATTTTTGCAATTTAAACATAACCTTTATCTCTTATAGTTTTTGAAATATAAGACGAAAAGTATTAAAATTTTACAAATTTGATGAAAAAAGGGCAATAACTCCAAGATGGGTAATCAGATTTACTGCAAAATTACAGGGTAGGTCGATCTTGACATACTGAACATGTTTGCTATTTACACTTAACATATATCTCTTATAGTTTTTGAAATAAAGAACGAAAAGTATTAAAATTTTGAAAATTTGATGAAAAAAAGGCAATACAAGACGAGTAATCAGATTTTCTTCACAATTGCAGGGTAGGTAGACCTTGACATGCTGCACATTTTTGCAGTTTAAACTTATCATCTATCTCTTATAGTTTTTGAAGAAAAAAAAGAACGAAAAGTATTAAAATTTTGAAAATTTGATGAAAAAAGGGCAACAACTCCAAGATGGGTAATAAGATTTTCTTCAAAATTTCAGGGTAGTTAGATCTTGTCGTGCTGATCATTTTTACCCCATGTCAGATTTCTGATATTATTAACGGTTTTTGAGTTATTACCAAAAACGCGCAATTTTACCATACGTTCTATTTTTAGTAACAGTGGCCATGTTGATTGGTGCACGGCTTCACCGGACACAATTTTGAAACTAGACACCCTAGTGACGACTCAGACAAAGTGTGGTTCCAATTGGTCTGGTAGTTTCAGAGGAGAAGATTTTTGAAAAAGTTGACGACGGACGACGACGACAAGTGATGGCAATAGGTCACCTGACCCTTTGGGTTAGGTGAGCTAAAAAGTCTAAAATGACTGTTATCCCAGCAACATTTTTGAACCTGTCCAAAGCCAGGACCTGGATCATGGTCTTTTTATGTTCAATGATTTGAAGTGAAAGGTGATTGTTCACTCTGTTGATATTAGTTGAATTATTGACCATCACTGGTTTGGTTTAAACATATTTATTTGTCATAAACAAAACAAAAGGACCGGGCACAAATTATACAATTTAGGTTGCAGTCTCCATTATTTACATGATATACATACATTGACATAAACTACATTTAACATGATAACAATCGGTGACCATCACTGTTTAAACTTTTTTCAAAATGGAGATGATGATCAGGTCTGCTTTATTCTAAACCAATATGCTGAAGTTGGATTTTCATAGTGCTAGTTCACTGAAACAACAGTCTGTGGATAGACATGTCGCTCCACTCTGACACATTAATCTGATTCTAAGCCAACCAGTCTTTGCTCTTACTCCTTAATGCTGCAACAAATACCAATTTTATAGCCTTTGGTTTGAATTGACTTGACCGGGGCTTGATCCCATGATCTACCACACTCGAGGAAAGTATGCTAACCATTACACCACCGATGTGCTTCACCAGAAATTGAAGGAAAAAAAAACAACAAGCATATTATTATGAAAACAAAATTTATTCCATGTCAAAACTCAATTAATGAAAATAAAAAAAATTTAAAGTGTAGAGCTTACAAAAAACATTAAAAGTACATATATATACATATTAAAATTAAAAAGAGCGAGCAACCATACATATTTCTTTATACTCATTTCTAACAACTTACAGCGAGCAACCATACATATTTGTTTTACTCAATCCTGATAAATTGACTGATAAGCAGTATTTACATTAAATATTAGTATATTGTAGTATGTATATGTCATACAGATTCCATCGTCAGTAAACCACAGCTAATCATGCTTGGATTACTCTCTACTCGTCACCCACGAGTCAACTTGGTGTAGTATGTATATATGTCGTATAGATTCCATCGTCAGTAAACCACAGCTAATCATGCTTGGATTACTCTCTACTCGTCACCCACGAGTCAACATGGTGTAGTATGTATATATGTCACATAGATACCATCGTCAGTAATCCACAGCTTATCATGCTTGGATTACTCTCTACTTGTCACCTGTGAGTCAACATGGTGTAGTATGTATATATGTCACATATATACCATCATCAGTAATCCACAGCTTATCATGCTTGGATTACTCTCTTCTCATCACCCATGAGTCAACTGGAAGAGGAATCATCATAGCCATGTGATCGTTTGAAAATACTTTAAAAGGTTCTGACAATTGTCTTTATAGTCAATACAATTAGTTTTCTAAATTTAGAAAGGAATTCCTTGCAAATTATGGAACCACCATTTTTCTGTATAGCTTTTTCACCTCTAAAGGAAGAGATTACCAAAACAATTTTGATTGGTAACTATTAATAGCCTTTTTTTTCAACAAAACAAGGATTTCTCTGCCAGTTGACCACCAAGTGATCAGTGGAGAGTAATGGAAGCGTGACCTGCTGTGGATTAACGATGATGTATAGATTCATGTGTAAAACGTTCTTACTTTAAACAGCAAGTTAACAGTTTTGCCTTGGACTCATCAGTTAAACAGATTTCAAAGGTTAAAGAAAAATTAGATGAAACACTACAACAATTCAAAATATATAACTTTTATAACTTTAAATGATATTACATGCCATATGTGTTTCTTTATTTCTTTTATCAAATGACTTGTTTGTATCTATATAGGAATATATATATATATATAGGGGGATATTGTAAGTACTAGTTTCATATAAATTTAAAAAAACCCAAAAAAAACCCAAAAAAAACCAGAGTTATTTTCTTGCTTTGACTTTGCTACAATGCATGGAAATCAATACTAAACATTTAAACACCTATGTCCAGGGTGACATTTGCTCCCACACAGAACATGAGTGCTAGCTTGAAATCATATTTAATAATCTGTTATCTCTTACCAATGTCATGAACAAATATTTTTATTTGTATTGTGTCACCATTATAATATATATTAAAAATGCACTCCACACATGGCTAATTTTCAAAACAAAAGTTATTGATTGGACCATGAAAAATTGTCAATAGTCCCAAAACACTGGTCAATATGACATTTTATCTACCACATGTAATAACAGAGTAAGAATTCATAATAAAATCTAACAATTGTTTATTCCACTTCTGACGTTTTAAAAGCAACATCTTTAGAACACACCAAAAGAGAACAAATTTGTACTATATATTTTCAAATACATCTGATATATCAGTACCCTTTCCCAAAAATCACAAAACACATACAAAGCCATACAACACGAGACTCGTGAACTTAAAATATTGCATCAGGTTTAAGTTCAAGAGGAATCCATTCTCGCAATACAATTTAACGATAGTATATGTATTTATCTAACTAATTGCTATGTTCTGATAATAACTAAACCTTCTTATTTATGGATAAGTCATATTAATAAAATTTCAAATGAGGAACCTTAATGTGATTGGTCAGTGATCCATTGCTTACAGAATTTGTGGCCAATGAGATTATCTCAATAAAAAAAATCTCTAAAGTATATATAGTACACAGATAGCATTCTAAATTGGTACAGTTATTTTATATGCTTGTTTCAGTCTACTAGATATATAGTCTCCTGGTACCCTGTATCTTATGTAGAGCAAAGTGCAAAAGACACTGGTAGAACATGAATCATGCTAAAATTGTTCAATATTTTCCCCTTTTTATGTGTGAATTTAACAAGTTTTGGTAGCAAAGTTCTTTTTTTCTCAGAATAAACACAAGATTTAAATTATTATAATTATTCAATCACTAAAGTAAACCAACAAATGGCCATACAATATCAACAATACAAAAATGTTCTACATTATAGTAAGATATATGTATATTGAATTGCTTATTGTCTGACTAGGGGCTCCAGTTTATTGCTATATTGCATGGTGCTTCCATATTCTACCTGGAGCTGGATTTATCAAGAGGGTGGGTTCTTGTGAAATGGTGAAAAGGGGACGGTTCCAAACTATGCATAATTTTCAAATTTTTCAGTTGTTTTTAAACTTTGTCAGGAATTTCATTTATTCTTATTTTTTTGGGGGGAAAAACCATCATTCACTTTTATAAGGATTTCCCAAATACATTTTCTTAAAACTCTGACTTCGAATTCTAAATGTGGCGATCTATTCAAGCTTAAAATTAAACTTGGTTACATTTAAAAGAATTCTAATAAATTTTGAAGCTCACTTTTAGAGGTTTTTTTTTATAATTTTATTTGTAATTTAAATCAAGGGGAAACCATAATCATGTGTCCACAAAAAATAAATAAGCTGTAAGGGGGACTAGTCATCTAGTTATATATATTTACATAAATAATATAAAGCAACTTCATTGAAAAAATAAATTTACATTCACTATTTAGCATATTTTGTTTATCCAGAATTGTGGATTCAAGATATCTGTAGATAAAAAAAAACAACACTGGGTAAAAGCAGGCCATGATTTTACTTCTTTTTCAGAGGACTTAAGGGCGAAGTGATTGAAAAATCTGGAATACTTCCAAATAGTCTATAAAGGCAAAGTAAGGGAAAATATGGAAGACTTCCAAAAGCTTGCAGTTATTTTAATGTTAACTTCCCCACTACCAGATGTCCCCCTATCTTTCACAAAACAAACGTGATGATGAACGATCTTTAAGAGATGCAATCAACAAGTTGGAATAAATTTTTGAATATCAAATTTCATAATGGAAAGCACACGCATTGGTGTTCAGTGACGTTGGCGATTTTCAATTATTAATCGTGTCATCGATTATTAGCATCATTGCTGACAATCGATCATCGACAATAATCGCTTCATCACTATTTTGAAACTAGATCAAATCAAAGAAATTCTAAATTTAGTAAAATATAAAATGTAAATACAAATATAGTTTTAATCTTTTTCAATTGTCATGTGCAACATCTGACATAATCTTCAACCTGTTGAAGGCAATCAGTATTTGGTAGAAGTACATAGATACCAGGATAAAATAAAAAGAGTATTGTATCCAGTGAAATTTTAAAAAATATTTCACTGGATGATGTCACAATCTAAAATATCATTGAGAGCCCGAAAATGAAAAACAATTTCTTCTTCTTAGCACAAATGAAAGTGTAGAATCTATGTAATAAACAGTACAACTTCTCTTGCTTTCTGAATATCAAAAATAAAAACTTTATTTCACTGTGTGAAGTCACAATCAAAAATATTATCAAGTGCCAGACAATTAAAAACAAGTTCCTTTTTGAACCCTTTATAAGTGTAAACAAAAGTGTGAAATCTATGAAATAAACCCAAAAAACCCGACTGATAACCCCACAACGATTATCATGCATCCATACGCTAAAATACATTAATTACATCTTTGTAGTGTTGCTCGTGTTTTATGTTTGATATTCTGAACACATGAGTAGATGTACTGTAATCATTTACTAAAGTCATATTTTACTACAATCATGTGTGAGTTTATTACAAAGAAGATCAAAACTCAGCTGTGTATGGTTGCAATAATGTAAATCTTGTTTCATAAAGGATATTTAAAACTTGAATTTTGCATGGGTTCTTTTGCTGTTGCAATATTTTGACATTATAAGTAAAACAAATATTTCACACAGGAAAAAATATAATTCCTCAGAAACTAATCTTTACTATATTTGAATAAACTAGAACTGTGAGTGACCTCACTGAGTGATACCCCCCGCTTACAGCTTAGTAGGAGTTGCGCTTACAAGGTACATGCTCCCCCCACCCTTTTCGTGAAAGTATAAGTTGAATTATCTCCCCTTTTAAATTTTGGACAGCACCCATATTCCTTCATGCACATCTGCAGGTAGTGTACTACAAGTGTGTAAAGTTTCATAAAAATCCAATAAGCCGTTTATAGTCTGCCTTGCTATTATAGAGTGATCTCCTTTTGATGTCTTTTCTTTTTGTTACTGTGCTAACTACACTACTGTATGGATTACATGAATTTATCTGTAATTCATGGCTTTGTTAAAATGGCTGTTGTAGTCTGAAATATAAAAAAAACAATAAATTTATTAACTTGAAAATATTCAGGTCAAACCGTTATAAATATTATAGTCAAACCTGTCCATGCAGTCACCTCTATTAAGCAGTCACCTGCATTAAAAGGTCACCTTGTTCTTATGATGTCATAGAAAATTTCATATGAATTGAACCTCTTTTAAGAGGTCACCTATCTTAAAAGACCAATTTTCCCTTGTCTCAACGGTGGCCTCTTAATACAAGTTTGACTGTGGTTATAATATGTACAATACTGATTACGTGTTCAGCAAACAACAACACAGGTCTACATAATACTCCAGAGGCAGAATGTCATTGTATATAAATAGGTATATAAAATGATCTGGTACAGAGGAAGAATGTCATTGTATATGATTATGAAAAGTACAAATGTACACAACGGAAGTGTTTTATCTATTGTCGGAAATTAATTTTGATTATAATTTCTCAATTTTGAGAGATTTGAAAAAAATGTTACTCTTAATTAACAGTTGTAATAAAAGGGGAATTTTTTTACACTTTATTGAATCATAAAAACACACAATTTATTGTAAATATTACACAAAGAAAAATACGTCGTGATGGGTGAAGCTTAATGACAACGCAACACCTGAAAAACATAATCATGCACACAAAAAAGATATCTAGAAGTTATCAGTTGTTCCACAAGATTCCAAGAATTTAACAGAGAAAAAAAAAGCAACAAAAACATCGAATAAATTTTAAATCGTTCTGAGAATCGGGACATGCAATGCTGGTGTTAGCTCTTCAAAATTTCGTTCGAGTTGTCTCCCTTTCGTCATTAAGCAAACTACACTTCCGGTTTTCGTAGCTCCTCTTGAGTCGAACTACGGTTGACTCGAATTTTTTCCATGGTCCCATCGAATTCAAGATAACGAGTCAACTGTAGGTATATAAAATGATCTGGTACAGAGGCAGAATGTCATTGTATATAAATAGGTATATAAAATGATCTAGTACAGAGGAAGAATGTCACTGTATATAAACAGGTATATAAAATGATCTGGTACAGAGGAAGAATGTCACTATATAAACAGGTATACAAAATGATCTGGTACAGAGGTAGAATGTCACTGTATATAAACAGGTATATAAAATTATCTGGTACAGAGGAAGAATGTCACTATATAAACAGGTATATAAAATGATATGGTACAGAGGCAGAATGTCACTATATAAACAGGTATACAAAATGATCTGGTACAGAGGAAGAATGTCACTATATAAACAGGTATATAAAATGATCTGGTACAGAGGCAGAATGTCACTATATAAATAAATGTAGGTATATAAAATGATCTGGTAGAAGTTGATCAAAACTGATAATTGTATTCAGCTATAATAAAGATCTAAATATGCTTTGCTAGTTAATCTAGTAAAGATCTCTTTTAGTTCAATTGGTAAAGCGGTTGCCCTCATTGCAGAAGGTAAGGCTTCGATCCTAGCTCAAGATATTGTGCATGGGCGAATCTAGTTTTTCAAATGTTAATGTAACTATTTATATGATTTTAATGATGGCTGATTTTCATAAAGTGTTGGAAATACTAAGTTATTTCCTAAGGAATTTAAACAGTTATTTAGACATTTATCCCTTTTTAAAAGGTCAAAAGGTCATCAAAATGTAATTTGCCTCAATATATACACAATGGTTTGGTTTGGTTTATGGTGCTTAACGCCACACTTTCAACAATATTTCAGTTATTTCGTGGCGGTCAGTTTGATTGGTGGAGGAAACTGGAGAAAACCACCAACCTGTTGCAAGTCCCTCACAAACTTTATCACTTAATGTTGTATCAAGTACACCTTGCCATGAACGGGGTTTGCACTCAAAACTTTAGTGGGGATAAGCACTGATTGCACAGGTATTTGTAAATCCAACTACCAATACGATCACGACCATGACGGCCCCNTTCTACATAAAATTTATGATTTGAACCGACCAAAAAAGTGCTTGAACCAGGCAATTTGGCCTGCTGCCTGTTCTTAGGGAAAACACTGAATATGAATTATTACAATTATTGTGGTATTAGACTAAAGCACAGTAACATTTCAAAAAGGGGTGGGGGATGGGTTTATTACAATTTGTGTGGTATTAGACCAAACCATAGTAATATTTCAAAAAAGTGTGTGGGGGGGGGAGGTTTACAATTTGGGTTGTATTAGATCAAAATCGTAGCAATGTTATGTTTTATCAGTTGGTTGCTAATTTGCAGAGTATGTTCCCATCCTAGGAGCTTTTTCATATCTTTTCAATCTTCATCCACAGTTTTGGTTCGAAAAAATTGGCTCCTTGTAAAAACTTTAGCTGGCTCCTGACTTTCAAAAATGGCACCTGGTGATTTTTCTGGCTCCTACTTATTGGGAGCCAGAGCAGCCCCTGCTGTATATAAAGGACACTCAAAGGAACCTGAAAGTGTGTCCTTTATTAGCAGTTGTCCTTTATATACAGGATAAAATTATATGCACTATTCATTGAGGAAAATGAAACTGCCCTTTATAGACAGTGATTTGTTATATGCAGGTGCTCTTTAAGACAGGTTTGACCGTACTCTTACATCAAATCAACTGATACATGAAACACATTATTTTACATGTAACACATTATTTTATAAAGTTCTAAGAAAATAATGCTCAATTTAACAAGATTTTATTAATTATTAAATTTATCTTAATACCAACATTTACATTATAAAATCAAAATGTAGCTATGAACAAGAGGTTTACCTGAGCATGTATTATTCACAGTTTGTCTTCAATCAAATCTAGTTTTTGAGAAAAAAATATCCAATTCATTTTTCACATTGGTCCCTTTAAAATCTTACTTTAAATTAAAAAAATTATAACTTCTGATATTCGTCCCTAGTGAGCCATCATATCTCTGTAACATTAAGAGGTACAACAAATCTGTTAGAAAATTTGACCCAGTGACCTTGACCTTTGACCTTGAAAATCAATAGGGTTCCAGATTCTCTTATTTAAGGACTAAGTATGTACCAAGTTTGTTCAAAATCCATTGAAGGATGTTGATTCTAGAGTGTTCACAAGGATATTACATGGCAAAAATTTGACCCGGTGACCTGACCTTTGACCTATGACCTTGAAAATCAATAGGATTCCAGACTCTCCTAAGGACTAAGTATGTACCAAGTTTGGTCAAAATCCAGTGTTCACAAGGATGTTACGTGGTAAAAATTTGACCCGGTGACCTTGACTTTTGACCTATGACCTTGAAAATCAATAGGGTTCCAGATTCTCTTGAGGACTAAATATGTACCAAGTTTGGTCAAAATCCATTGAAGGATGTTGATTCTAGAGTGTTCACAAGGATGCTATGTGGTAAAAATTTGACCCGTGACCTTGACCTTTGACCTTGAAAATCAATAGGGTTCCAGATTCTCTTAAGGACTAAGTATATACCAAGTTTGGTCAAAATCCATTGAAGGATGTTGATTCTAGAGTGTTCACAAGGATGTCATGGAAGGACAGACGGACGGTAGCGTTATTATATCCCTTCGCAACTTCGTTAGCGAGGGGATAAAAAAGCATACAAGCTATCATTTTGGTCATTGGTTCTGTTTGAATCCATTTGACTCTTATTCCCTCAGAACCCATAAAAGCTAGGACAAATATGTTTTAGTAATCTTGCAGAAAAATTCCATAAAAATCTAATGAAAAAATCATTATGAAAATCAGACATTAAAATAAACATTCAACAAATAGGACATTTGGCCCTTCTAACCCCCTTATATCTTGAAAACAGCAATATAAAAATATTTGCGATATCACATAAAAATGTTTTTTTTATGGAACATAATAAAATAATCTAATTCATAAATAAATTAAAGCATATTTTTTTTTGGTTATCTTGGACCTCTTTTTCCTGCAGTGTATTGTTGTAGAGGACTCGTAATAAATTTGATATCAATTGACCCAGTAAGTTCTTAGAAGAAATTTGAAATGTAAAAGTTCACACACGACAAAGGATGCAAATGATAATAACACACATGACCTTTTGGGTCAGGTCAGCAAAAAATAGAATACTGGAATGGAAACAAATAATCTGTCTTCTTACACCACTAAAGCAAATAAATATGTTAAACGAAATTTGACAAAAAACCAATCTGCAGCCATAAAAAAAAGTCTGAATTAGCAAGTGGGATATAGTATACAACAATTATTATAAGACATGGAAATTAGTAGTTTTAGAAGAGATTAAGAAGCACCTGTTTTATCACTTGATCAAGTTAGTACTGGAACCAGCCAGATTGGTCTCTACAATAAAACAAACTACCCATTAATAAAGCATATGTAATGTCTTTACAATAAAACAACCTACCCATTAGTAAAGCATGTGTTCTTTACATTGCTGCACTTTAATACACATTACTAGTAGCAGGCTACTTAATGTGAGACCACATCAACTTAATGTAAGGCCACATCAAGGTAATGTGACACCACATCAAGTTAATGTGAGGCCACATCAAGGTAATGTGAGACCACATCAAGTTCATGTTAATGTGAGACCACATCAAGTTAATGTGAGTCCACATCAATTTAATGTAAGGCCACATCAAGGTCATGTGAGACCACATCAAGTTAATGTAAGGCCACATCAAGGTAATGTGAGACCACATCAAGTTCATGTTAATGTGAGACCACATCAAGTTAATGTGAGTCCACATCAAGTTAATGTAAGGCCACATCAAGGTAATGTGAGTCCACATCAAGTTAATGCAAGGCCACACCAAGGTAATGTGAGACCACATCACGTTCATGTGAGACCACATCAAGTTAATGTGAGTCCACATCAAGTTAATGTAAGGCCACATCAAGGTAATGTGAGACCACATCAAGTTAATGAGGCCACATCAAGGTAATGTGAGACCACATCAAATTAATATGAGGCCATATCAAGTTAATGTGAGACCACATCAAGTTAACTGTGTGACCACATCAAGTTAATGTGAGAACACATCAAGTTAATGTGAGACCACATCAAGTTAGTGTGAGACCACATCAAGTTAATGTGAGGCCACATCAAGATAATATGAGGCCACATCATGTTAATGTGAGACCACATCAAGTTAATGTGAGACCACATCAAGTTAATGTGAGACCACATCAAGTTAATGTGAAGCCATGCCAAGTTAATGAGACCACATCAATTTAATATGAGACCATACCAAGTTAATGTGAGACCACACCAAGTTAATGTGAGGCTACATCAAGTTAATGTGAGACTACATCAAGGTAATGTGAAGCCAAGTAAAGTTAATGTGAGACCACACCAAGTTAATGTGAGATCATACCAAGTTAATGTGAGATCACACCAAGTTAATGTGAAGCCACATCAATTTAATGTAAGACCACACCAAGTTAATGTGAGGCCACATCAAGTTAACATGAGATCATGTCAAGTTAATGTGAGTCTACATCAAGTTAATGTGAGACCACATCAAGTTAATGTGAGACCACATCAAGTTAATGTGAGACAACATCAAGTTAATATGAGTCCACATCAGGTTAAGGTGAGACCACATCACCAGTTTATATGTAATTGAAACAACCTTTACTCAAAATGACATGTGACCTCTTAAAAAGTAATTTAAAGGTAAGTAATTTGTGGCCAGGTAAGAATATTGGGATCATCTGATTTCTTTTTTTATAATAGTCCGTGTAAATTATAAAATAAAACAGGAAGAACTATCAAGAAAGTTTCTGAAAATCTATTATATTGATGCTCAGTACAAAACTGATACAACTGCAACAGATTGAGTGTAACCACTTATATGTAAATTTAATTGCAGTGTCCAAAAACTTATAGGACTCAGATAATCACATTAACTTCATAAAATATAATGATCAACAATATCTACATGTTACTTTTTATGTTAGTTTTATTTACCATTATTTATCAAGTGATCTCTCAATTTTATTACAATTTGCAGCAGTCACACTAAATCTATGCACATTTTACTTTTAATACAGGCCTCTACAATAACTTTTACTTAATCTTGTCTATTTCTGTATTTCATAAAGTTATTAATGGTTCAAACAGTAACTACAATTTTATTTCAACTCTCTTCTTTTCCTTTGGACAAGCAGATCTTACTTTTTATTTGTTTTGAACAGGAAATGAGAATAAGTCTGAATGTCCTGTAATAACCCTCCCCCACTGAATGTAGACCCCTATAATACCTCCCCTCCCCCTTCTTCAATCTTACCACCATCTGCATCTCCTTCTTCCATCCATCGCTGTCTGTCTGCCAGTAGACTATCAGATGAGATATCAACTGTTCGTGTGGGGTATGCTATTCCATCACCAAAACTGTAATAAACAACAATGTATTACAATTACCACTATGATCAACTATGGGTGTCCTTTCCATCATTTACAAACGTAATTCAATCACAAAAATGTCCTAACCATATCTTGTTTTCATCTTGGTTGCTCTTAGGTGAGGAATTTACTAGAGGCTCAGTCCACTGAGCCTGTATCGCTTACCTGACAATAGAATGATACTGAAGCAAATTTCAAAGGGAGATAATCATTACCTTAACTGTTTTCTATATTTATGAATAAAAGATAATGTCTTTGGGCCAGGTGAGCTAAAAAATTATGAAAAAAGGACAATAACTACTAGACGGGTAATAAGATTTACTTCAAAATTGCAGGGCATGTAGATCTTGACACGCTGAACATGTTTTCAGTTTAGACTTAACATCTATCTCTTATAGTTTTTGAAATAAAGGACGAAAAGTATTAAAATTTTGAAAATTTGATGAAAAAAGGGCAATAACTCCAAAATGGATAATGGGATTTACTTCAAAATTGCAGGGTAGGTAGATCTTGACATGCTGAACATGTTTGCAGATTAAACTTAACATCTATATCTTATAGTTTTTGAAATAAAGGATGAAAATTATTAAAATTTTGAAAATTTGAAGAAAAAAGGAAAATAACTCCAAAATGGGTAAAGGGATTTACTTCAAAAGTGCAGGGCAGGTAGATCGTGACATGCTGCACATTTTTGCAATTTAAACTTAACATCTATCTCTTATAGTTTTTGAAATATAGGACGAAAATTATTAAAATTTAAAAAAATTTGATGAAAAAAGGGCAACAACTCCAAAATGGGTAATGGCATTTACGTAAAAATTGCAGTGTAGGTAGATCTTGACATGCTGCACATTTTTGCAATTTAAACTTAATATCTATCTCTTATAGTTTTTGAAATAAAGGACGAAAAGTATTAAAATTTTGAAAATTTGATGAAAAAAGGGAAATAACTCCAAAATGGGTAATGGGATTTACCTCAAAATTGCAGTGTAGGTAGATCGTGACATGCTGCACATTTTTGCAATTTAAACTTAACATCTATCTCTTATAGTTTTTATTAAATATAAGATGAAAAGTATTCAAATTTAGAAAATTTGATGAAAAAAGGGAAATAACTCCAAAATGGGTAATGGCATTTACTTAAAAATTGCAGTGTAGGTAGATCTTGACATGCTGCACATTTTTGCAATTTAAATTTAATATCTATCTCTTATAGTTTTTGAAATATAGGACGAAAATTATTAAACTTTAAAAAATTTGATGAAAAAAGGGCAATAACTCCAAAATGGGTAATGGCATTTACTTTAAAATTGCAGTGTAGGTAGATCTTGACTTGCTGCACATTTTTGCAATTTAAACTTAACATCTATCTCTCATAGTTTTTGAAATAAAGGACGAAAACTTAAAATTTTTAAAATTTGATGAAAAAAGGGCAATAACTCCAAGATGGGTAATCAGATTTACTTCAAAATTGCAGGGTAGGTAGATCTTGCTGTGCTGATCATTTTTACCCC
>MJUT01000096.1:299643-317396 GCA_002080005.1 Gigantidas platifrons
TATCGAACTTGACCTAGATATTCATGAGATACACTTACATACCAAACCTAGCTTCAATCTGACTTTTCATTCACAAGTTATCATCTGGAAACCAAAAAGCACACGGACGGACGGACGACACCCATTTCTATAGTCCCCTTTGACGAAGCATCGGGGGACAAAAAACAGTGCTTTATTAAAAGGTACAACCAATATGCGAAAATTAACTATTTGGTAGCCCAAGACAAAATGAAAAGCAGCATCTGATCAGGTATTAAGTTGCCAACCTAAAATAATCATTTTAAATAATATAATTATGTCACTCAGTAACTACTACCGGGAGTGGGGGGGGGAGGGGGCAAGTTATTTTTTTTTTTATTTTGTGTTCAACAAATTTTATTTCCTCCATTCCGATATTCAGGACCAGTAGAAAATTGTTCAGGACCAGTAGATTCCTGGTGCTCACTAGTCCTGGACCAGTGCACTTTTCGAAAAAAAATTAACCCCTGGGTTACCAATGATACAAATAAAATTACCAGAAGAAATTTGAAAGCAGTCATGTTTCTTTTCAGATGGTTGTACTTTATACATAAATATTCCCTTTTTAGAACAGTCTCATTTCTATAGGAACATGGCTACAAAAAATTTCCTTTAAACATTTTTTTTTTGGAACATCCCTAATGAAAACCTCGATCTTAAAACACTAGTAGTAAATCTATATTGTCTTTGATTTGTTTTGCAAGAGTGGGAAATCACAGTAATACCACATCAAAGCAATTGATGCAAGAAGCAATGATAAGTCTATTTTGAACAAAACATATCAACAATAGTATGTTTATTGATAGGTTTCCAAGACAATGTCAGTGACATCAACATTGCATAGATGCACATGAGCAAAAATGAAAAACATGTAATTTTAATCAGATTGACAAAGTAGGTATGCCACACTATGAATACAAAACAAAAAATTCCATCCCACGGTGTAAATTACCTGCTTTTGTAAATCCAATACAAAATAATGTGTCTTAGAATCTGGCTTCCTCCATTGTTATTTTTAGGACTTTCATCCTCAAATATTTCATGTGTTTTATTTTATTTCACCTTTGATCTTTACAATTGTCAAGAATAAAAGGTTGATATGTTTTGACGAGATATTTTAGGTCAAATATAGCTCAATCAAACTGCAGCAATGATGACGTGTGCATATTTTCATGACCTGTAGAAGGTTGTGTGCAAGTTGTTTTCTATTTTGTGGTTCTGTAGGGATTGCAGATAATGGGACCATGTGACGACAACACAGGTCAGTGGACAGTAAAACCTGCATGTGTATATGTTGACTCTGTTATGCAGATGACACAATAAGCTGTATGTTGTTTATTAGATTTTACATTTAAAGGAGCATTATCTGCCAAATCGTAAATTTTTGTCACCCATATTTTGTCACCCATAAAAACTATCAGATATGATTGATGCCTTAATAAAACGTGTTTCTGTAACTTATAAATGTTATGAAATGTACGCGCATCAGGGAAAAAACGTGGAACTGATCGTGTTTTGAGATCGATCAAGAAATGGACACCATCTGATTAATTATCGACATTGTTTACGTAGTTTGTCGAATCGTCATTAAATCAGTACAACAATGCACTTATTTCTTATTTTTTGTGAATCTGCTTTCAGTCGGTGTTAATTACGGACAAAGAACCATGCAAGTTGGCAGTTAATAAGTGACAAAATACAAATTATTCGTTTTTACCTGTCACTAGTAAGGTCAATTGCATACGGAAAAAGCGAGGTCAAATTATTTGCTTGCAAGCAAATATGTAATCGATGGTAATTTTCGTTCTCAAAGGGCAGAAAGTGGTTCGATAAGATGTTTAATGTGAAATATTAACCTTCATTTCATCATTTTAAAGCTATTTACCAATTTCCAAAGCATATAATTTTGTTGGTCAAAATCGTAGCTAATGCCCCTTTAAACAGTTAAAATGTTAATTTAATCAACATTTTATACCAAGCAATGACAGAGAATTAAAGCTTGAATAAAGAAAAATAAACAAAGACCAGCCACGTTATAATAGGTAATAATTCTGATTCAATCGAATACGTAAAATACAAACCCCAAGTTAATAGACCCTTTGTCCATTTCTAATTTTTTTTCTCAAATTCTCTGTTTTTACACCATTTTTGTACAATTTATTCTCATATTTTGTAGATATTTGAACCTTGTAATAAATCAGAGGATAATTATGCTGCATACACATTCGAATTTGATTCACATTAAATGTACGTGTGAATGCAGCATTATATAGAAAATACACACCCTGTTACAACATCAAACTTTAACAGATAATGGGAAAAAAGATATATTATTTTCTCTGAACATTACATGAAAGGCAATCCTTTGTTTACCTTTAAAGAAAATAACTCTCGTCAAATGTATAATTTTAGAATCAATGTCAGAAATGTGCAAATGATTTATTTACTTGTTACAATAACTCATACAACATTTACAAAAAAATGATCAATAATCAGGCATGATTCACTTATTCAAAATTTTAGAGGGGTATAAATAACAGAATAAAAAGTGTATACCCCATATAAATACAAATGTCTTTGATTCATCGTCAACTTGTCATTCTGTCAACACGAATGTTTCAGTAAAATCCAAAGAATTTACCCCCCCAAAAAAAAAAACCAAAACAATATTCAGGGTTCCTACTCTTTTCCAGATATGAAATTCCAGGATTTTTCCAGGACTTTTTTCAGTTTTCAAGGCTATATATACAGTTATGCGCCATATATCTGTTCCCACTCAAAATTTTTACTAAATATTTCATATAAACACACATTTTTTCAAAAAATTGTCCTGAATTTATTTCTTGTCCGATTTTATGAATTTTTTTACTATTAAACTCAGATATACCTGCAGTTTGTTCTGGTAATATTTAAATATTTTCATGATTCAGTTTTTTTCAGAAATTATGATTTAAACACAAATATTAATTTTTAACGTCATTATTCCCTATATACCTATGTTATTTTTGAACACAAAAACTTAAATGTGTCTTTAAATCGTGATTTCTCCAAAAGTATTAATCATAAAATTATTTCAAAATTATCAGAAAAAATAGCAACAAATTCAGAGATTATTGGTGTAAATGTCATCAAAATCGGACCAGAAATGACTTCAGGATATTGATTTGAAAAAATGTGGTTTTATATGAAATATATAGTAAATTATTTGAGTGGGAACAAATATATGGCACATAACTGTATATATGAGAAGTTATGTGGTACCACTGTGCTATAATGAACTATAATACAACAAATTACCCTGCTCTCCTCATGTTTTTTCAAGTAGTGCTTCAGGAACATGTTTTGTGTAAGATATTTACAAATTAAAATTTTATGATAGTGCTTTTGACTGTAATTGTGTTGTACTTTGGGATAGAATAATCTAATCATGTCTGGATAAGTTTTCTTGTTCGTTATTTGCCGCTTGAACAAGTATTCTGTTATTATCATGGATTTCTTCACGTGTGATTGAATATTGATCGCCATCATCGGAACTAATTCATGTAACATTGACCTGCACTACTTCTACAAACACATTGCAGATTCACATTCAAGTTATCAATTCGTCCCTATGCCTTTCGTCCTTTTTTTGGGCCTATTGTAGATGCTTTTATTATTATTGGGACGAATAAAGCAAGGGACGAATTGATTATCGCACCAAGGGAAGTAACTCGAAATTGACAAATTGCATCAAAACTTCCGGTGGTTAAAAAATTACACTTTCAATAAAAGATTTCCAGGGTAAATCCCGGATTTTGACAATTTTTTTAATTTTCAAGGACATTTCCCGACCGGGAACGTGTAAAACGATATTCCCGGGTATTTCCCATTTTCCAGGATGCGTGGGAACCCTGAATATTTTTTAAAATTAATTAAAAAACAGTGTTTAACATACATGTACATGTAGTATGTTACAAATTATAAATGTAAATCAAATGTTTGAAAAAACTTTTTTTAATAAAATTGGATTGTACTTTTTTATTTGAAATTTCTTTGATCAAGCGTTACCAAGAAAAAATGTAATTGGTCATGTTAAACAATATAATTGGTTCGGTTTTATGGTGTTTAATGCCACTTTCAACAATATTTCAGTTATATCATGGCGGTCAGTTTTATTGGTGGAGGAAACCAGAAGACCTGGAGAAAACCACCGACCTGCCGCAATGTCTCTGACAAACTTTATTACACAACGTTGTACACCTTGCTCTCAGCGAGAGTTGAACCAACAACACTACAGCCCCTCAATATAATAGGTATTTCAATAAATCATCTTCTAATGTAAGAAAGTGTGTATTATACACATCTCATTATGGTATAAGTACTTAATTTAAAGCTTGGTTCAAATATTGATTTCAGTTGATTCAGGGTACAGTTTAGACATGTTTTACTCTATGTATAGAAAAGCTTGTCTATATTCACACTATAAAGTTAACATTATACTGATAAATAAAGTATTTCTTGTTTACCTTGTGTATATTGGTAAAAACCAATGAAGCTGTCGCTCTCCAAAAACTTCTTTAAAGTTGTTCAACTTTCCTAAACTAAAGCCATTTTTATCAACTCCTGTTTGAAATATAGGTGACCTGAAAGACTCTGAAAAGACAAGTGAAATATTGTAATGAACAGCATAAAACAATCATTACACAATGATTATCATTATAGTATTGAAACAATTAAAACAAACTTTATATTCAATTATAAGCTACTATAGTAAAATTTGTCTAAATTGAACCCTGGAAATAAACCGGATTCCTGTATAAACCGAACTTAAATATAGTCCCAAGGTAGGGAACCTTTGTTAATTTATCCTGTATAAAACATCTCTCTATTCTGAACACACAATTTGTCCCAAGGAGGTTCTGTTTAGGAGGTTTTGTTTAGACAGTTCACTGTATAAATACTTGGATTTAGTTATTTAACTCTCTCAATGTATGTCAATTTCACACCAAGTCTAAAGGTTTAGGACAACAGATGTCACTTTCTTTTTCCTTATTGTTAATTTCACTTTTCTTGAGATGATGATGGGCTCCCTTTAGTAAAATAATTTGGTGTTTATATTTCTAAGTTAGTTAATTTAGCTATTATGTTTTTGACTTTAATAAAGTTAATCCTATAATCATAGAAACATCTTGAAAATCAGAGATATCGTTTTCATAAACTATTGAAAACAGATCTTATTTTTAAGTTTCTTAAATTTATCACGGTGAATAAAAGGATTTAATCACCGGACCAATCACAGAAAACGAAAAATAACCTACCCCCACCCCTCAATTACATACTTACCTAAAGTAGACCTGTTACTACATGTCAGAAATATATGATAACCAAAAAGTGATATCAAACTAATACCAAACATCATAGCAACAAAAAATACAAATAAAACATGGAATTTTCCAACATCTTTGTTTCCTCCACCCTGTAATAAAAACAGAAAGTAAGAATACAGTTATTATATAAAGTAGGATACATGTGTGTCTACACAGTCAAATATTTCTTCAAATATTCCTTCAAATATGTTTGATGTGTTTAGACGGTCAAATATTCCTTCAAATATGTTTGATGTGTTTAGACGGTCAAATATTCCTTCAAATATGTTTGATGTGTTTAGACGGTCAAATATTTGTGCTTGAAATAGCTGTACATGTAAAGTTTAAAGTGAATTGAATTTGAAGAAAAACATTTATCATGTAAATGCACCTTAATAGTTACATGTGTTTAATGACACTTTCAACAATAATTCAGTTATATCGAGGCAGTCACTGTAGATAAGGATAAATTCACAAGAACTATATTTTCACGTTTTTTTAAGAATGCTGAAATATTTGTTTTGTTTTTTTTTGGAGAGAGAAATCATTTTCAAGACAGATTTTTCAGATTTTAAACTAAAGATTGGCTAGGATAATGTTTCTAAGTGAAGTGACATGTCTACCATTAGACTGTTGTCTCAGTGAGCTCCCACTATAAATATCAAACTAAAGTAGACATCATCATCTCATTAAAGGTAACTTGTTCTTGCCATGACTTGATTACACACCTACAGCTTCCTTCAATTCTAAACCTGGTTGTCATGATGTAGCTGTAGAATTGTTTACTTGGCATTAAACAGTAATTAGTTTTCATCCTAACTCACTCCATGGCTTCCTTCAAGACTTGTGATTTCCTACATTTCTTAACCTGGTTGATATGATATAGTTATAAATATTGTTTAAAGTGTTGTAAAGCTTTCACTCAATCGATCAAACTTGTATTTCATTGGATTTGATTTGATTTTTGGTGTTTAACGCCACTTTCAACATTATTTCAGCTATATCATGGCGACCAGTTTTAGTGGTGGAGGAAGCCGGAGTACCTGGAGAGAACCACCAACCATGGGCAAGCAACTGGTAAACTTTATCACTTGCGACTGCGAGTCGAGTGCACCCTTTTTTGTAATTTACAAAGCCAGGCGTGAACCCACGCCGTATTGGTGATACAGGACAGAAGAAACGCCAAAATAAACATAATCCCTATACCTAACTGTGGGTATGTTCTTAAATCATCATGGCTGACAATACTAACTACACAAATTTGTTAGGAAACTTTGCAACACAACATAAAGTATTTTGTTCTTGTGGCTGGCTAGCCAATAGCTTAAAAGAAGATTCTTTAAATCTTTGACCTTTTAGCATTTTTTTTTATATGTTTGATGATTTCCCAGGAAATTAGGATTTTACGTTCCCTACTAAACTAATACATTAACATTCTTTTAAACCAAAGCAGTTCCCATAAAAAACTTATGAGAACGTTTCAAACTAATTTTACATGAAGCAAAGAAAAAATTCTTTGATATAAAATACCAAACTATCAAAAAAAAACTTTGAAATAAAAACTTTAAATCTGTTGTTTTAATTATACAAGTACTTACCGTCCAAAATTCTATAAAATATCTCAGACTAGTACAGGCTACAAATAAACAGTATATCAAGCCGTAGCCCAGAAACAGGACAAAAAATTTATAATTTGTAAATCCCACACAGTTGTTCACCCTAAAAAAAACAACAACAAAATCAAACAGTGATAATACAAATTATGAAATTTTGAAAAAAATTTAAAATTTGGAAGGAAGAATTTCATCATGCATGTACATGATAATCTATGATTGATTTATTGTTGGCTGTTTAACATTCAGCAGGAAATATTAATTCATATTCAGGACTGGGTTGCACAAATCTTATTTAAATTTAAGTGTCAATTAAAGGTTAATTGACACTTAAAATTACTTGAATTGTACATGAAATTAATTTACACTTAAGGTTTAATTGAGACTTAAATATAATTGAGGTTTGTGCAACCCAGTCCAGAACATTAACAATACCAACAAGATGAACTGTGAGCTAATGCTCACCTATGATACTATGATACCCACCCCCAGCATTTATGTTCAATGTATATAAAAACTAACTAAGTCGGCAAACAGGAAGTAGGAATCTGATGGGTCCAAAAACACTTCCCACAATATGGCATACCTATATGAAGCTTGTGACCAAATATCAGATTTCTGCCATCAATAGTTGCTGAGAAAAATGTGACGGATGGACGGACAGAGGTAAAACAGTATACCCCCCTCCGGTGGAGCGGGGGGTATAACTATATCACAAGACTATACAAATATGAGGGGAGGAAGGGACAACTCAGGCAACAAGTACATTCTTTGCCCTAATTTATTTTCACCTACTTGCCCAGAAGCCAAATTTAGGAAAATTTTTCTATTTATTCCAACAAATTATTTCATCATTTTCACTTGTCTGAATCAAGATTTACTTGTCCCAGGCTTCGGGAAAGTGGGTTAGCATAAAGACTGCAAATATGGAGAGTTAGGTTGGAAAGAACAATTAAACATTTTGTAGCAACTACAAGGAGCCCACTGTTTACAAAATCTACAAAAAGAGATCATTAAAGTGTGTTGATAGTAGCACTCTCTAAACACGCCACTCACTATAGTCAACGATCAGGATTTCGGTATTATAACCTAACAGTCTTCAAAATCCATGTTCATTGATACCTCCCTCATAACTTCTTCATAAAATGATGGAGAAAAGATCTATTAGTCTAAGTAATACAATATTTAATAAGGAATAAAACATACCATGGACAATGGTGGTCCATCTTCAATACACATCTGAAAATAAAAAACAAATGGATTGTTTGTTTGTTTGTTTGATGGTGTTTAATGCAACTTTCACCAATATACTAGTTATATTATGACGGTCAGTTGTATTGGTGGAGGAAACCGGTGGACCCTGAGAAAACCACCAACCTATTGAGTCACTGACAAAAAAAAACAAATGGAGTAAGTTTTCTTGATACATTGTCCTTACATGGTAAAGTCTTTCTTCATCCCATTTATAAAAAAAAATATGTAATATACAACCAATTTCTGGTCTTGTCTTGCTAGTTTTTCTGGCTCAACTCTAATCAGCAAAAATATGGAAAAGACGTCTAACAACATTCTATTTGTCAGACTTTGATGTCAGTTCTGGATATTTTAATTAGAATATTTATTCTACAATTTATCACATATTTCATGACAACAAAGTTTATTGGGAAAAAGAAATGAAAGGATTAGGATTAATAATATTTAAAAAGAAATCAAAGGATTAGGATTAATAATATTTGTAGTCATTATTGTCAATATTGTGACCATCAGATTTATTAGGGGCAGGTAATGCAGGCAAGATATAACAAATGGACTGGTGTCTGGACACCTGTATACTTCAGCTGTGTAACAGGTTGTAAAGAGAGAGTCTAAATGGACTGGTGTCTGGACACCTGTATACTTCAGCTGTGTAACAGGTTGTAAAGAGAGAGTCTAAGTATACAGAAATACATTTAGATACGGAACCAATCAAATTGTAACTCTAACACAAGTCGTGTAAACAAAAGAATGGACAAGGGAGGCAATCATGATGAAAGTCTTCAAATGTCTGGTTTCTATCAAATCGTAAAATAAATAAGACCTTTTTCTAAACATTAATATTTTTTATGAATTACAGTTTTTTTAACACAAGCTTACTTTCTCTTTTTGTTGTTCAACTCTGCAGGTTCAAATAATATTAATATGGGGGAATGTTGGGAACCATATGAACCTGGTTTAACCCTGCCACTGCTGTAGAAGTATTTAGTAAAAGCCAGGGAATAGCAACACTCATCTCTTCATCTTTTCTCTTTAAAATTTATGATGAACTATTAAGTCTAGTTTTGTTTTATTCTGTTGTGCTTTGTGGAACAGTAGACATTTACTGTTGTACTCCTTTTAAATTTCTATTATTACCATCATATATACCCCTGTTTATGGTAAGAGAACTGTTGCATATATTGATAGTGAGGGCATAGGGTTATGATGTTTAATGCCACTTTCAACAATATTTTAGTTATATATCGTGGTGGTCAGCTTTATTGGTGGAGGAAACCGGAGTACCCGGAGAAACCACTGAGATGCCACAAGTCACCAACAAACTTAATCACATAATGTTGTATTGAGTACACCTCGCCTGAGCTGGAATCGAACTCACAACATTATTGGTGAAAGGTACTGATTACATAGGTAATTGTAAATCTAACTACCATATGATCACAACAATGGCTTCAATATATTGATTAAGAAATAAATCATGGAAGCCAGAATGTGTTGGGAGTTTTAACATGGGTTGGCGGATATTAGCATTTTATCCCAAGCCAGAAGAGAGGGATAAAATTTACTAATATCCGCCAATCCATGTTAAAACTCAAAACACATTCTGGCTTCCATGATTTATTTCGATTCTGATATGTCTAAGAATACAAATACGGTAGTATACTTTGATTGGAACACAGTAATTTATATTTACCTTTGCAGAAAATATCGCACACAATTTATGCTGCCAATGGAAAAGTCAGTCACATTCACTGGCGCATGTGCTAATGAGATTACACCGAATGGATAACTCGCTCGTTTGTTAACAAAGCAAAAGAAGGAGGTCATGTTAGAATATTGTATAACTTACTGTCCACATACAGAACAATGGTGAGCTCTGTCTGGTTTTATACATTTACATTTTTCACAATATCTAGGACCTGAAAACATTAATGAAATTATCATTAGTTACAACATAAATGGAAATGATAAAAAGAAAAAAAAATCCAAATCATAACATGAACTCCCTTGAAACAAGAATTAATAATAATAATAAAAGATTATTTCATACTATGTAGATATTTGAAGATTTATTTTTTATATAGAACATAAATTATTACAAAATCCCATCATGTCTCCCGATAGATTTAAGGACACAACCACGACACACAATTGCCAAATGTATGTGGTCATATAATAAAAATTGGTCAAATATATTTGATTTCTTTTGACTTACTGCCTGAATGTGTTCTGTTTAGTACTGGTTTATCTTTGGCTATTTGATTTCTTTTTACTTACTGCCTGAAGGTGTTCTATTTAGTACAGGTTTATCTTTGGTTATTTGATTTCTTTTGACTTTAATACTGCCTGAATGTGTTCTGTTTAGTACTGGTTTATCTTTGGCTATTTGATATCTTTTGACTTACTGCCTGAATGTGTTCTATTTAGTACTGGTTTATCTTTGGCTATTTGATTTCTTTTGACTTACTGCCTGAATGTGTTCTGTTTAGTACTGGTTTATCTTTGGCTATTTGATTTCTTTTTACTTACTGCCTGAATGTGTTCTATTTAGTACTGGTTTATCTTTGGCTATTTGATTTCTTTTGACTTTAATACTGCCTGAATGTGTTCTGTTTAGTACTGGTTTATCTTTGACTATTTGATATCTTTTGACTTACTGCCTGAATGTGTTCTATTTAGTACTGGTTTATCTTTGGCTATTTGATATCTTTTGACTTACTGCCTGAATGTGTTCTATTAAGTACTGGTTTATCTTTGGCTATTTGATTTCTTTTGACTTACTTCCTGAATGTGTTCTATTTAGTACTGGTTTATCTTTGGCTATTTCTGTAAGTATAATTTTTTGTGCTTCTTCATTTCTTTCTCTTTGTAATCTATTTATTTCTTGTGGATTTAGAAAAAACTGAAAAAGAAAATAACAAATTGTAGTGTATTCTTTTTTTTTAAATGAAGAGTTAATTAAGTCAACAATTATTTAGCTATATCTCGACCAGAATAATTTATTTTTGATTAGATGCTGATGATATCTGTTTTGTACAAGACAAACACGCTGAGTTTGATAGTATTTATAATTCTTGTTCAGAAACAACATTCCACAGACAGATGATGGCACTCCACTCTTACTCTACTTGACTCAAAGCAGGGCAATCTTCAGTATTACTCCTTAATGTTGTATGTTTAACAAAGAAGCAACAAATATAGTCTATCTTATGACCCAACCATGAATAAAATCCATGATCTACCATTCTCGAGGTGAGAACACTTAACAATTACATGACCATGGCGGTTCATCTGAACAAGAGGTGAGAACACTTAACAATTACATGACCATGGCGGTTCATCTGAACAAGAGGTGAGAACACTTAACAATTACATGACCATGGCGGTTCATCTGAACAAGAGGTGAGAACACTTAACAATTACATGACCATGGCGGTTCATCTGAACAAGAGGTGAGAACACTTAACAATTACATGACCATGGCGGTTCATCTGAACAAGATGTTTAAAAGGTAGTTAAATGTAACATAATACAATGTACTGTGACAAAAGATAAAATTAAAAAATTGTCCTTTTTCACAAACTGTCTAACAAATAGGGATTATTTAAAATTCTAACATGACCTCCTTCTTTCGCTTTGTTAACAAACGAGAGAGTTATCCATTCGGTATAATCTCATTAGCACATGCACCGGTGAATGTGACTGACTTTTCCATTGGCAGCATAAATAGTAACCCGAATAATGTCGATAGAGGGTGCAGTATTATTCAAGTTACATAAATTGTGTGCGACATTTTCCACAAGCGTAAATATAAATTACCGTCTTCCAATCAAAGTATACTACCGTATTTGTACTCTTAGACATATCAGAATCGAAATAAATCATGGTAGCCAGAATGTGTTTTGAGTTTTAACATGGATTGACGGATATTAGTGAATTCTATCCCTCGCTTCTGGCTCGGGATAAAACATTAATATCCGCCAATCCATGTTAAAACTCCCAACACATTCTGGCTTCCATGATTTATTTCTTAATTAGCTTTACTCTCTTACTTGTTAGAACTGCTTACTAGATTTTGACTATGGGTAGCATGATGGATGTCACCAGTGTAGCAGAAGCTGCTTACCCCTCTGGAGCATCTAATTTCATCTTCTGGTTTTTTGCTGGGGTTTGTGCTTCTCTTTTCTGCGTTCAGTATTTGTAAAATGTGTTTGTCCATATCTTTTTTCATTTTGTCACGATATTGTCATTTTCTGTTGATTTAAAGTTTTTAATTTCTGATAAAACAAAATGGTCTGTACAGGTAACTTATATAAACATATTATGTTGTCTTCTCTTGAATAGCAATATGAATGGGTATAGAACAATGGATTGTTTACACTTGTCTAGATCAAGTAAAAATATGACTATGTACAACTCCCAGTCAACAAATATAGAGTGTCTGGAACAATGAAAACTTTGATAATTCTCACCATTAATATAAATGTGTTAGCTACTAAAATGATACTTACCGATCGTGGAACTGATCCAACATCTGTGAATATGGTTTTACCATAGGACCACAGGAACATAAACAGCAATGGGTGGTAAAGTAATAAATATAACACTGAAAACAAATATCATTATATTTACTTATCAATGTAAATTGCCTCTTTGATCTTTATATTAATATGCATTAAGCGACAAGATTAGAGAAGAAGTTAATTTTCAAAGAGATGATGATGAGGTCCACTTTGTACTAGACCAACATGCTTAAGAGTTTGATTTTTATAGTGCTAGCTCACTGAAACAACAGTCCACGGTTCGACATGTCGCTCCACTCTGACACATTATCCTGAATCTGAGCCAGACATGTCGCTCCACTCTGACACATTATCCTGAATCTGAGCCAGACATGTCGCTCCACTCAGACACATTATCCTGAATCTGAGCCAGACAGTCTTTGCTCTTTCCTCTTAATGCTGCATGCCTAGCAGAGAAGCAACAAATTCTAATTTACAGTCTTTGGCTTGAGCCGACTGTGGCTACAACCCACAATCTACAGCACTCGAGGTGAGCACGTTAACCATTACACCACCGATGTGGTTGCAACAAGAGTGGTATGGAAAGTTATTCACTTGATTTAAATATGTAACTTTCAGTTTGGTACATTATATTGTCATAAATGACATCATCTTGACATTTCCTGGATAAACATACTATTGCTGAGCCGTTTTCTTGGAAATGGACTTCACATCACATCTCGCCATCGATACACTAATGTTCTAAGAAATTCATTCTTGCAAAACAAATCAACAGCAGTACACATACATTGTATATATTATATATAATGTCCTATTCTGAATCGGGGCCGTCTTGATCGATGGTAGTAGCATTGATAACTACCTATGCAATCAGTGCCTATCACAAATAAAGTTGTGAGTTCGAATCTCGACCAGGGTGAGGTGTACAACATTGATATATGTGATAAAGTTTGTCAGTGACTTGCGACAGGTCAGTGGTTTTCTTCGGGTACTCTGGTTTCCTCCATCAATAAAACTAACAATCACCATATAACTGAAATATTGTTGAAAGTATCGTTAAACACCATCAAACAAAACTTTTTTTTTAATATTTGTTTAGGAGAGATGAATGTACCATGTAACTTTTATATTCCTAAGCATTTTATTTTCTACAGCTAGTTACCTTTTTCTGCTATACTAGGAACTGTATCTGAAAATATAATAAGCTTGTTAAAATGTTGTTTTACACTTAATTGACTTTCAATATCTTGGTGAGAGAACTGTAGTTGCTTTATACTATGCTATTTTGTTGGAATGTTGCTGACAGTGTTTGTACTATTACTAAAATGGGTGCTAGACTACTGGTACACTGAATTAACCAAATTTATAAATAGAAGAAATTTTACTGTTTTCCTACATTTGGATAAATCAATTTTGTTTTTAATATCGATTATGTATTGAATTTCATACTAATTTTGATGACAAGTTCATCAAACATGTTCTGTTGACGATTTTGGTAAAAAGCAGTTCTGTACATGAATGGACTTAAACACCTGTAATTACAGGTCAGTAACTAGATCAATAAAATTGCCAACACAAAGTAACAACAGTCTGAGGGAACACATGTATATATTTGCATCAATGTATCCAAATATCGTACAAAATACGGGGAGACTTTTAGTGGAATTCGTGTTACACGATCTTTAGTTTTATATGTATGTTTTGTCGATCATTGTTTGTCCTTTTGTACTTTTTCTTTTGGCCATTGTGTTGTCTGTTCTTCTTCAACATACAGATTCTGATTACCCCCTTGGTATCTTCAAACTCTTCTTTCATGTTATATGTAGGTAGAGATTATATTTGATAGCAGTATTCAAGAGTGATATGAAGAGATTGTGTACACAGAGACATAGTGTCACAGGGTAACAGTATGATACAGTGTATATAAGGTTGTTTTTTGTTCTGGTTTATCCTGACCTGAGGCAAAAGTAGAGATGTTAAAGGTATCGCCAGCTGGGAACTCGCCTATCTGTCACCATGTTAACCTTTGATGTTATGAACTGCGTTAAAACAGCCCAGAATTTTATCAGAAAGGCAAAAAACTAGAATTATTAAATCTAATAATATCAATCTTACAAACAGTATTAAAAAATCCACATTTCTCTGCATAATATTTCTTTACGAACGATTTATTTCTTGTTGTTTGTTTGCTTACTGACTGAAAAATCGACGCCATCTTGAGAGAAACTCATCACATGCCTGCTGCAAATTTAGCTCTGATCACGTTATTTGCATAAAATATCTGAAAACAATGCTCTTTTGTATTCATTTGAGGTCCTTAAAGGGGATGATATATTTTTCCGTGTAATTTATTGGTAATTTAATTGCTTTCATCGTAATTTAAAATCACTAATGTTTAGTAACGAATAATTAACTTCAGATTGAAGGGGACCTCCCAGGACCACATTTTTCAAAGAATTTAACCATCTTAGTATAATTAAAAAATGGCCGGAAGGCCACAAGTAAATACGGTTTTGCAAACCCGTATAAAAACAACAAAATGTTAATAGTCCTAAGCAAATCGTTGCGATAACTGATTCCGTATTCATAGCCAGACGGCGAGTTGCTATTTTCGGAACATTCTCATTTCCTCACCAATATATTTTTTCAATATAAATTCTTACTTTGATTTTCCAGTCTTTTAAACCGCACAATTGATTCAGACATAAAATTTTAAATCACATACTTTTAATGCCTGCAAGTGACCTCGATTAGCAAAAAAAAAAAAAAAACATTTGCTAAAAATAAACCGGTTAAATCAACTGATTACAAAACTTGCATGCCTGATGCAACTTTGACGGAAGCATAATCCAAAATACTGATGAAATTATAGTTACGGGTATGCTTTGTAACTACATTGTTGACATTCTTAATTTTTGAAAGACCACCTGAAAATTAAAAAAAAACGCAGATTTTGACAGACACTTTTGCTGACGGTGGTCCTACTCAAAGAGCTGTAACTTATGAATGACTCCAAGCATTGAAAAAATAATTACATCATTGTGTTTCTAATAAAAATACCTTTATCATGATATACACATGCTTGATTTTTTTATATTTTTTTATTTGCTTGACATCCCTAACATCACTCAACAAGGGTAAACATTATAATTTTGTGGTGCCAAATGTAAATGGATGACTAGTAAAACTTTTTATTTTAATGCAATTAAGGACTGGAACTCCCTTCCAATTCCACTTTAAAAGTACAAAAAACTTCCAGTCGTTCAAATCCGGTGTAAAAGAATTTATTTTTAATCGATGTAGGGATGTATATTCAAATGATTTTTGTTTCTAATGAATTATTGTCCAAAAGAGCTCATTAGTTTAAAACAAGTTTTATATGATAAAAGTTTAAGTCACCTCCTAGTCCTGCCAAAGTCAAAGTCTAGTCAAACTATTTTAATTATTTTTTATATTATCGTTCTGTCACCTGTTCTCGATAGTTACCAGTTCTCGATAATTATGCGCTTGAGCGTTTTGACATAAATCGGGAAAACGCACATGTGTCTTCTGTTCACCAGGACTTTACCTACGGAACACCACCTCGCTTCGCAAGCAGGAAACTAGAGGCTCCCAGGAGCCTGTATAGCTCACCTGGGTATAATAACAACATCAGTCAATAAAACTTGGCAACTCCGGTCAAAAAATAACAAATGTAGCCCTCGTCATTGCAGACCCCCTCTTCAAAAAAATTTGGGCAGGGGTTCCCCCCTTTAATGTAAGTTATCAATATTTTCCCCCCTTTAATGTAAGTTATCAATATTGCTGTAAAAAAAAACATAAATGTCAATGATTCTCATAATTTAGCTTTTGCTACTTCACATTTTGTAATAGAGTTGCTTCCCTTTGATTATTTAAGTAACCAAAAGCAGTGAAAGTCAACAAAAAATGCATTTCAAGAGGAATAACTCTTCAAACAGTTGTCAGACATTTTCAACTGTGAAATTTTTTTGTAGATCTTGACATGCTGAACATTCTTGCAGTTTAAACTTAACATCTATCCCTTACAGTTTTTGAAATAAAAAACGAAAAGTATTAAAATTGTGAAAATTTGATGGAAAAAAGGGCAATAACTCCAAAATGGGTAATGGAATTTACTTCAAAATTGCAGGGTATGTAGATCTTGACATGCTGAACATGTTTGAAGTTTAAACTTAACATCTATCTCTTATAGTTTTTGAAACTAGAGGCTCAGCCCACTGAGCCTGTATCGCTCACCTGACAATAGAATGATACTGAAGCAAATTTCAAAGGAGATAATCATTACCTTAACTGTTTTCTATATTTATGAATAAAAGATAATGTCTTTGGGCCAGGTGAGCTAAAAAATTATGAAAAAAGGGCAATAACTACTAGACAGGTAATAAGATTTACTTCAAAATTACAGGGCATGTAGATCTTGACAAGCTGAACATGTTTTCAGTTTAGACTTAACATCTACCTCTTATAGTTTTTGAAATAAAGGACGAAAAGTATTAAAATTTTGAAAATTTGATGAAAAAAGAGCAATAACTCCAAAATGGGTAATGGGATTTACTTCAAAAGTGCAGGGAAGGTAGATCGTGACATGCTGCACATTTTTACAATTTAAACTTAACATCTATCTCTTATAGTTTTTGAAATATAGGACGAAAATTATTAAAATTAAAAAAAAACAATTTGATGAAAAAAGGGCAATAACTCCAAAATGGGTAATGGCATTTACGTAAAAATTGCAGTGTAGGTAGATCTTGACATGTTGCACATTTTTGCAATTTAAACTTAATATCTATCTCTTATAGTTTTAGAAATAAAGGACGAAAATTATTAAAAATTTAAAAAAAAAATTGATGAAAAAAGGGCAATAACTCCAAAATTGGTAATGACATTTACGTAAAAATTGCAGTGTAGGTAGATCTTGACATGCTGCACATTTTTGCAATTTAAACTTAATATCTATCTCTTATAGTTTTTGAAATAAA
>MJUT01000096.1:347974-376220 GCA_002080005.1 Gigantidas platifrons
CCTGATGAACTTTATTACTTTGATATTGAGGTTACCTGATGAACTTTATTACGGTACTTTGATATTGAGCGTAGCTGATGAACTTTATTACTTTGATATTGAGCGTAGCTGATGAACTTTATTACTTTGATATTGAGCATACCTGATGAACTTTATTACTTTGATATTGAGCGTAGCTGATGAACTTTATTACTTTGATATTGAGCGTACCTGATGAACTTTATTACTTTGATATTGAGCGTACCTGATGAACTTTATTACTTTGATATTGAGCGTACCTGATGAACTTTATTCAAGATCGCGTCGTGCACACTTAATTTGATGTTGACGTTTTTATTCAAAAGTTTTAACATGATATATAACATATGTGCAAGAAATCTTACAGAATATTTATGATACTTATTTCAGACGAGGACCCAGGTGACTCAATGAGTTATATAATTGAATTACCTAACAACTCATACAAGCCTATCACCAATACGGCGTGGGTTCACACCGGGCTTTGTAAATTACAAAAAAGGGTGCAGTCGATTCGCAGCTGCAAGTGATAAAGTTTACCAGTTGCTTGCCTATGTTCGATGGTTCTTTCCGGTTACTCCGGCTTTTTCCACCACTAAAACTGGTCACTATGAAATAGCTGAAATATTGCTGAAAGTGGCATTAAACACAATTAATCAATCAATCAATCTTATTTCAGATAAGAGATTTACATAATAAAGTGCCTGTTCATACCGTTGCCTTTAATTGTGATGACTCATCAACTATTAGGTTTCTCAAGGATTTTGCCTACAGAACTGGTGCCAAGTAAGTGGGAAACAATACCATATAGTCATACAGTCAAACATGTCTTAATTGACTTCCCAAGAGAACATTGAAATAGGGTCACATAAGACAGGTGGTCACTATATACAGGTTTTTACTAATATGACATGCACTGTGAACAGAAATTAAGGTCACATAATACAAGCTATTGCTTAATAGATGTGGTTGCATAATGCATGTTATTGCTTAATAGAGGTGGTCACTAAAGCAGGTTTGCCTATGTTCTCTTCTAAGTATTGGGGGGGGGGGGGAGATTTGAAATCGTAAAACATTAAAACATATATAAATTTTATGCAAACCTAAGAGGTAATTGGAGAGGCTACTTTCAGTTGTAGAAGACATTTTTCTCTTTTGAAATTTGTCAATAAGCTGTTCTTGCATGATATAAAGAGAGTATGATGGCTTAATGGTACAAGATATGGTTTAGATTTCAACATTGGTTTGTTTTGTACCTTTCAACAATTCTTTAGCTTTATGGAAACTACCAGACTTATTAGGTGGTATCTACTGTTTCAGTGAATTTAACAGTATTCTTATTCTTAAAGTTTAATTTTATAACATATCTTGACTAGATTCCTGTTTCAAAATAGACATTTGTATGAATCCAAGAAGAGCATATTTAGAGTTACCTCCCTTTTACCATAATGTTTGTGTGTGCTTTTTAGCCGTATTTTGAAATTGATCATTGACTGCTCATGTCTTGGTCACATAAAAACTTATAACCTTTCACATTATTAAATGCCCTTTAAATCTTAATGTGAACCAATGGCTGGTATAACCGCATCGGTGGCATAATGGTTATCTTGCTTGCCTCAAGTTCGGTAGATCGTGGGTTTGAGCCCCGGTCGGGTCAAACCAAAGACTATGAAATTGGTATTTGTTGCTTCTCCGCTAAGCATGCAGCATTAAGGAGAAAGAGCAAAGACTGGTTGGCTCAGAATCAGAATAATGTGTCCGAGTCGGGTCAAACCAAAGACTATGAAATTGGTATTTGTTGCTTCTCCACTAAGCACCCAGCATTTAGGAGAAAGAGCAAAGACTGGTTGGCTCGGAATCAGAAGAATGTGTCCGAATGGAGCGACATGTCTACCTCAAAGATTAAAGTGTATCTCAAATACTGATATAAGAAGTCTACATTATATATTCTTTTTTATATATAGATTTCATGCTTACTCTGTGATTATGGAGATGGATAGTTATGAACCCTCCCCTATTGAACCTCGTAATAATCGTGCTAACATAGTGTTGAAGAAACGTACCTTTGGTGGAGTTCCCCCAGGGGCAGGGATGAGGGAAGATGTGGCCTTATTGTTTGAAGAAATAGAAGAAACAAGAAATACAATTGCTCAAGTTCAAGCCATTATGGAAGAAGTTCCTGAACCTAAGGTACAAGTGGGTAAGTACAATAACAATGAAAATCAGGGACCATCGTGGTCATGACTGGAATGGTGGTTGGATTTACAACTACCTATGCAATCAGTACCAATTATCACTAAAGTTGTGAGTTCGAATCCAAATTAGGCGAGGTGTACTCGATGCAACATTATGTGATAAAATTTGTCAGTGACTTATGGTAGGTTGGTGGTTTTCTTTGGGTACTCTGGTTTCCTCCACCAACAAAACTGACCTCCGTGATATAACTGAAAGATTGTTGAAAGTGGCATTAAACACTGTAACCCCCAAACCCAGAATTATAACCTTCATATATAGAAGATGTCAAGAGATTTAGTCTGATGAAACCATGTAGATACGATTGTCTTGAGAATATTTTTAGTAACCTGAAAACTGTATTCAAAGGACATTGTCCTATTTTAATATTTCAGGACATTGAAAAAATAAAATCAAAATACTAATTCTATTGTAGTTGTTTAATATCCCTGGTTTGTGATTGGACAATGCTGTCATTTTCATGGTATCAATTCCACGGTTGAAAATCATGAGATATTTTAGACGATTGCTGCTTACGTCATCTTGTCAACAATGTAGCAATACACATGATTACATTTGAATGGAGATAACTGAATTGTATTTGAATATTTCACGGCATCAATTGTTGATTTAATGGTGTAATTTTCACCAATTCCATGGTTGAAATAGCATGAAATATTTTTTTTAATTTTAGCTGATTACCGCTTATGTCATCTTGTCAATAATACGGAAATATACATATATGATGTATGTATGTCTATCCTACACATTATTACATTAGAATGGAGATAACTATTGTATTTGAAATTCCACGGAATCAATTGTCGATTTAATGGTGGTCACAAATATCTGTTTACTGGCTCCGCTAACGCTTCGCCAGTAAACTCAATTTGCGACCATCAAATCTCAAATTGATGCCGTGAAATTTCAAATACAATACAGTTATCACCTAATTGTAAATGTTATTTTTAAATCATTGTCTTGGCTTAAATTTTTATACTAAAAAGATGAAAGATCTAGTATGTCTTTAAAATTCCAATTCAAGTTATTACCCTTTCTTATATTGAATGCTATAAAGAATAATGTTAAGAATGTGTAGAATATTTAGTTGGTGAAAAAATATTTAAAGAGAAAAATATCTAAAATATCCAACAATAATAGTAAATGCATTCTTTTTGACTGTCAGAACTATATACTTATTACCTACATAATTTCAAACAAATGTTTTAGAATTATAATTCAACCATCAAATGCATTAAGCCACCACAACCACCATTCTTACTATATACACATATCAAACTAGGAGGCTAGCAGGGATAAAACTTAACAGTGTCCCAGTAGCCCAAGCCCACTAAAATATGGCCTGGGCCACTGAAAGTGTTTAGACAATAGTCCAGCTGGCTGATGACAGTTTAAATATTTCATGTGTAAAGACATCAGTTCCTGGGCCCCAAGATTGTTTTTTAGGGAGTGCAACAGAAATACCAAGTTTTGTCTGTTATCATAAAGAGAAATATCAATTTGATAGATTTTATTGGACAATACCTGTAATTCTAGACATTTATAATCATACTGTTATTGTATGTAAGATTTCAATTAAGTAATAGACACCATAATTCTGATAAAAATGAATTATTGATATGAAATTAACAAGGTTATTGATTGCGTGGAAATAGATTATTATTTTGGTTGAAGGTGAAAATACCTTATTGGCAGTAACTGTACATTAAATGGGTTCTAAAAGGGGAATTTTTTTATTTCAACATGTAAAAGCCTATCATAAGTAAAATTATATTTGTTGTTTTTTTTTTGCAATGTATTATGACAACCTTTGACCTTTGATCAGTCATTAATCTCCAATGAGTTGATTCAATGATCACAATATTTTATGAATTAGAAGTGTATGTACACTATAAGCCAACCTAGAAAATGTTTCTCTTTGAAGTTAAATGTTACAACCTCTGAAGTGGAATAATGTACTGTATGAATTAATAATTAATTTGGATGGTGTATCCACAATGTAATCAAAGACAAATAATGATAATAATAACAAACTATTATTTATCCTATTCCATTAGGAAATAATGTCCCTGTAGTGCCTCATTGTATACCTTTGGTAATGATTAAAATACATTGACTGTTCTATATCTCTTTAAACCAAGATATCAATTATTTATGGAAGCTGTCTTTTAATTAACATTGTAAAAGAAGCAACAGGACATTTTGTTCTTAACAACAAGAGAAATAATAACAAACTATCGGTACTTTTTTGAAAGTCTTATTACCGATATGTTGAACTTAAATTTTTTCATATTTTCAATATCAATGTACCTGGTTTAAATAGGGTTCTTCAAAATCTAACACCAAGGATTTTAAAGGGAAAAAATACAAGTTTACACACAAAAGCAAACCTGACTATGCCTCGATTTAAATCTTCAGAATCTGTGATTGACAAGACGGACCTATCAGAAAGAGATGAACAGTATATGGGAACCAAACAGTGGCTTGGAATTTATGGACTTTGTGCTCGTAGGCTGGAATTATGGGATGTTCTAGGAAGTGTTGCATTCAAACATCGTGATGGGATTGTTGACCTAAAGGTCAAACCAGAAAATGGAGAACAAACAGAAGCAGTAAGTAGTTTTTAGATGATTTTTATTTTCCTATTGTAGATGAACGTAACCTGAAGACATACCATTTATATCACAGAATTATAGCTCATATAATTTGATGGCTTAAATAAAAGTCAGAAACTGGTAACAGAACATATCAAAATTCTGATAGGGGCCGTCGTGGACTTGATCGTATGGTAGTTGTTGGATTTACAACTACCTGTGCAATCAGTGCCTATCACCACTAACGTTGTGGGTTTGAATCCCACTCATGGCAAGGTGTACTCAATACAACATTATGTGATCAAGTTTGCCAGTGACTTGCGGCAGGTCAGTGGTTTTCTCCGAGTACTCCGGTTTCCTCCCCCAATAAAACTGACTCCCACGATAGAACTGAAATGTTAAACACCATAACTCTCCCTCCTCCTCAAATTATGGTATTAGGATGTACCAGTTTGATGTCAAATCTTATTCCACAGACATAATGAGGCAGATGTAAACAACAGCTGTGGTGAAGCACTGCATTAATTGGTCATTCAAAGTGACATCCTGTACCTGTTAAATGTTCTTCTGAGAATAATTGAGATCTGAGACATGCAGATAATCAAATTCTCTCTACCGACATTTACTTTGTTATCTGATGTCACATGGGGCAGACAAAATAGTCATGTGACACAGTAAATTTAGCATATTTTCTAGATTTTAAAACAAAAACCCAGAAGCTCAGATATGTTATCTTTAAATGTATTTTCTTTTTTATTAGATGACCCATACTAAATTAATAAATGCCAGATATTGTGAGAGATTTCCTGTGGTCAAATGGAAGGATGGACAAGTCATGCATGTCCAAGTAACACCTGAAATACATAGACGTTATGAAAAGAAGATGAGTATTTCTCTCAAGTCATACCATCAAAGGTAAAATGTTATTATTATGCATTTTTTGCATTTCCACTAACATTCTTAAAAAAAATAGGGTAGGTAGGTAGGCAGGCAGGCAAAACTATAAAAAAACAAACACAATTTAAAGTATGATAGTATGGTTGATGGTGTTTAACACCACTTTCAACAATATTTCAGTTATATTGTGGCAGTTATTACAGTACAAGGATCTGACTTTAACAATGCTTCTCCAAAAATGGCATTATAAAAATGAGGGTAGGTACTTTATATTAAGGTCAGTAGGGTTAGTGGAAATGCAGGTTGTTTTTTTTTTTTTTGGCTTGATTTAAATTTTAGATAGGTTGAACTGAAAACACTGATCGAGAACTTTATTTTGGGATACAAATATATATTGTTTTTGACAATATTTTGGGCAACGGCTTTATCATTACATTTATATAATGAATTATCTGTAATTTGGCCACATTTCCTTTGATCACGAAGTGATATTTTTAGTATCAATGAATTGACTCAGGGCCCAGGTGGCTCAATGAGTTAGGTAGTTGTAGGGCCCGGGTGGCTCAATGAGTTAGGTAGTTGGATTACTTAACTCGTACAAGCCTATCACCAATATGGCATGCGTTCGTGCCCGGCTTTGTAAATTACAAAAAAGGGTGCACTCGACTCGCAGCCACAAGTGATCAAGTTTACCAGTTGCTTGCCCATGGTCGGTGGTTCTCTCCAGGTACTCCCGGCTTCTTCCACCACTAAAACTAGTCGCCATGATATAGCTGAAATATTGCTGAAAGTGGCATTAAATACAATAACTTAAACCAAATCAAATCACGAATTGACTCTGAAATTATAAGTCAAACACATTATGGTGTTACCAATAAAAACAATTAACATCAGTTTAGAAGGTCTTGACATACATTATCACTAATATCACAACTCGTCCTATATTGACAGTTTTAACGATTTTTTAAAAACTTTTTTTCACTTGATAACTTCAACAAAAATAAAAAGTACAGTAGTAAATGTACATAGATCAGATTAAAACAGGGCAAAAAAATATCAGGTCATCAGGTAAAAAAACGTTCCAATAGGAGATTCTGTTTGTGACTTCATTTTACCCATTGTTGAGTCGTCCTGCATTTTTAGGCAGCCAATACATACATAATAAAGGAAGGAGGATATGATCAGCAAATTATGTTGCAGTGGTCAAGTTGTGGCTATCAAAATTTAGACCCAGGACATCTCAAAGACTCGTAAATTGAACATATATTGTAATACCATGACTTTTTACGTAAAACTCTGTACAACAATATACAAAGTTGTTACCTGGTTCAAAGAGTATTCCCATATTTAATGATTACATTGTATTATTTCTTTTCAGAATTGATTGGTTAAAGCAGGGAAGCAGAGCATTATTTGGTACAGTTATTGAGGACCAGATTTATGTGTTAATAGATACGTCAGCCTCTATGTTACCTAGTATATCATTCTTAAAGGACAGACTGTTTGTACTTATGCAGGTTTGTTTATATATGTACATACAGGCACATGTAGTATAGTATGGTTGATTAAACTGCTTTCTCCCATTATTACGGAATTTTAACCCCACTGAACCAGTGGTGGAAAAATCTGTAATCCTCTAGAGAATTAAAATGTCTCGTGCCTTTCCCCGCATTAATTTCAAATTTTGAAATAGTGTTCGTGTTAAATAATGGGAGAAACAAATTCTCCTTCAGTTGCCCATGTGGGTTACAATATTTCTCCACTCTCGAGAGTTAAATCAAAAATTTTAACCACTCGCCTGACGGCTTGTAGTTGAAATTTTTAATTTAACTCTCTTGAGTGGAGAAATATCGTAGCCCACAGGCAACTGAAGGAGAATCTATATTTATATACTGTTATATTATGACTATTCATTAGATAGCACAAAATCATAAATATGCATTAGATATGATGAAATTATGAATATTCATTTGATACCATGAAATTATGAATATTCATTAGATACCATGAGATTATGAATATTCATTAGATACCATGAAATTATTAATATTCATTAGATACCATGAGGTTATGAATATTCATTAGATACCATGAGATTATGAATATTCATTAGATACCATGAGATTATTAATATTCATTAGATACCATGAGATTATGAATATTCATTAGATACCACCAAAACAATAACATTATTATAGATCAGAAGGTAATAAGAACAAAATATTTAACATAAAAAAAATCATGTGTCAACTAACATAATTTTTCCCATTAATTGATAAAAATTGATAAAGACAAAAATGAAAGAAGAATATTGTTGATTCAGGCTAAGTTGGCCGGGCGTGGTTATCGGTCGTAGTTCAATTGGAACCTTCATTTTTAATTTAGGATGGACAGGTAAAATAGTTTACATCTGAATTCACTGATCCATTTAATTAGAGTCAATTGACAATTATTATACCTTTTATATTCTATACTATGCAAACAACAATACTATGAATATCTGATTGTTGTTATTTGTACGAGAACCTGGTGTTACATATAAATAGTAGTCCACGGTCATAGTTTGAAGTTCAAACAGGCCGGCCAGGTTACTTTGTAACATCAATAGCAGACTTCACATATTTATTATGTAATGTGTGAATCAAGGCTTACATAAAAGATAATTTTGTTTTTTAGCTTTTTACATCATAGGTACTCCTCCACTGTTGATTTTGTCCATTTCTCCTCCATCACTGGTATTCATGAATTATTCATCAGCCTGTTTCATTGGTCACATCACAAAATTCGAATGCTGTATTGACTAGTCAGATCGTATCTTGTATACCTATAATTTATTCAATCCAGTTTATGATTTAATGTTGTTATGGAAACTACTAAATCCTAATCAGATACCTAACAGACCCATAGCACTGATATTCAGATAAAGTACTAAATCCTGATCAGATACCTAACAGACCCATAGCACTGATATTCAGATGAAGTACTAAATCTTTATCAGTTACCTAACAGACCCATAGTACTGATATTCAGATAAACTACTAAATCCTGATCAGATACCTAACAGACCCATAGCACTGATATTCAGATAAAGTACTAAATCCTGATCAGTAACCTAACAGACCCATAGCACTGATATTCAGATAAACTACTAAATCTTTATCAGTTATCTAACAGACCCATAGCACTGATATTCAGATAAACTACTAAATCCTGATCAGTTACCTAACAGACCCATAGCGCTGATATTCAGATAAACTACTAAATCTTTATCAGTTATCTAACAGACCCATAGTACTGATATTCAGATAAACTACTAAATCCTGATCAGTTACCTAACAGACCCATAGCGCTGATATTCAGATAAACTACTAAATCCTGATCAGTTACCTAACAAATCCATAGCACTGATATTCAGATAAATTGACCCACCTGTGATTAGGAGATGAACAATGCTGGATCAGTTACCTAACAGGTCCATAGTGCTGATATTCAGATAAATTGACCCACCTGTGATTAGGAGATGAACACTGCTGGATCAGTTACCTAACAGGTCCATAGCGCTGATATTCAGATAAACTACTAAATCCTGATCAGTTACCTAACAGACCCATAGCGCTGATATTCAGATAAACTACTAAATCCTGATCAGTTACCTAACAGACCCATAGCACTGATATTCAGATAAACTACTAAATCCTGATCAGTTACCTAACAAATCCATAGCACTGATATTCAGATAAATTGACCCACCTGTGATTAGGAGATGAACACTGCTGGATCAGTTACCTAACAGATCCATAGCGCTGATATTCAGATAAATTGACCCACCTGTGATTAGGAGATGAACACTGCTGGATCAGTTACCTAACAGATCCATAGTGCTGATATTCAGATAAATTGACCCACCTGTGATTAGGAGATGAACAATGCTGGATGGCCGTAGTCAACCGTGGGTTACAAATGATGCTTCTGCACTAAACGTTCAATATTATGATGTTTATGTTGTATTTGTATATACACAAAAAAATGTCTTCTCCTTTTGATGAAAGTTAAACATTAGGTAGAGATTAATGTTTACTGAATACACGGATATCCATATTATTAAAGCTGAAAGTTATTTATTTGTGATTTTGAATTTTACAGAAATGTGTAAAAGTATCTCTTGTTTTTTTCAGGAACAATTACGACACAAAAAGAAGTTCAACATGGTAGCATTCAATTCTAAAGCTAATACATGGCAAAACAGAATGGTAGAAGTTACAGAACAGTCTCTTATTGGTGCTTGGAAATGGATCCAGAATCTCTCGTGTTGGGGCTCAACAAATACCTACGCTGCTATACAGCATGCTCTGACAGACCCAGGAACACAAGCTATATATCTGTTAACTGATGGAAGACCTGATCAGGTACATGATATTACCTCCACTTATAGCTCTTTAATAGTCCTAATTTTAGTGTTAAACAACAATCAATCAATATTTCATGTTATTTGACTCAAACTTAAATTTAAATTGACTCCAAGTTGGATAAGATAATGCAAATAAGACATGTTGTGGTGTTTTCCCTTTTTTGTGTTCTGTGTGATTTGATCTATCTTTATAATTTTGTAAATATTACTTTATTTTTAGCCACCCAAGTCCATTATAGCCCAGGTACAGATGCAGCACTGTGTCCCTGTTCATGCCATCTCCTTTAACTGTAATGATACGGAAGCCAACCAGTTCCTGTCAGATCTGGCACAGGCCACTAATGGCAGATACCATTATTTCTCTGAGAAAGGGATAGATGCGGACCAGCCCAAGTCATGGGAGGTAAGTTTGTTAAGAACATATACAAGTCTTCAGAGGGATTAACTGTTTCTGTCAGGTTGAGGTTACTCTAGTAAGAGGGAGAGGTCTTCAGATAATTGCAGGTCAGAAATACAGTAAAACAGGTCTAAACCGAACCCCTTTGGGACTGAATAATTTTTTCAGATTAGACAGGTGTTTGGTTTACACAGGTTCAAATTGCAAAGACATTTAGTAGATGGGACTGTAAAGTCTGTCTGGTTTAGGCAGGTTTTTGGTTTACACAGGTTCAAATTGCAAAGACATTTAGTAGATGGGACTGTAAAGTCTGTCTGGTTTAGGCAGGTTTTTGGTTTACACAGGTTTCGCTGTATCCCTTTTGGTGCCTCTTATTTATTTTCAAAATAAAAATCTGAATGATGAAGTATATGATGTGTATAAAATCGTTTTTCTTTGCCAGTTGAATACAAACAAATGATTGTTATACAGAAACAAAAATATTCTTTTCACTTTTTAAACTAAAGTCTGCTAACAATGTAATACCTTCAATTTTGTCACTTTGACCTACATTTTCTATCAAATATTAATAGACAAAGATTTGTTAAGGAATGTTTCTTTAATCAGTGTACATTTTATAGGCCTTAGTTACTACAGTAAGCATCATTATAGTCAAATATGTTTTGACGTGAATCATTGAGAAAAGACATAATAGATTTTATGTCTTATAGGTGTAGCTTTATACCAATTATAAACATAAAGGATAATGATAAAAATGCAATAAAGTTTATTTTTATATGTGTATTATGGGGGTCTAAAGGGGAAGAAATTTTATGAATGAATCATTTTCAGTCTGAATTACGGGTTATTCTCAATTTTGTTTGTTTCTCCGTAGAATGAAAAATAAAAAAATAATCAAGCCTTTCTGTATTGACTTCATTACTGAAGAGTAAACAGATGACATATGTGAGGCTCCAGATGATTGTTCTTTTGAGGTAGCAATTCATTTTTAAAAAAGAATTTGCTGACAAGTCATATTTAAGTTAATGTTTTGTTGGGTTTCGTGTCATTTTTTGTTTTCTTATGTTAAATATCATTTTTAATACCTTTAAAGGTAGAAAGTTTCCATCTATAAACTGGTTCCCTGTTGGAAAAGACTTCTACATGTTATAAATATTCAGTAACCAGTACTATATGTATTGATATAGATGCACCATTAACCCTCTGGAACCTCAGTTTTTGACCTCACTACATGTCTTTAAACGAATCTGCCATATTTATATGTTTAGAGTGAAGACATCAGACTGTTAAAGGAAGAAATAGCCAGAGGATTAGAAAATCTACAGAAAATAGAAGATTTAAGAGATGAATGCTCTAATCTGTCGTGGAAAAGTGAAATAGAGATTATGAAAGAAAAAAGATGTAGCAGGTTAGTTGATTGATTGATTTGTGTTTAATGTCACTTTCAGCAATATTTCAGCTATATCATGGCGACCAGTTTTAATGATGGAAGAAGCCAGAGTACTCGGAGAGAACCACCGACCATGGGCAAGCAACTGGTAATTTATCACTGGCGGCTGCGAGTTGAGTGCACCCTCTTTAGCTCACCTTGCCAAAGTCAATGTGAGCTTTTTGTCATCACTTGGCATCTGTCGTCCGTCGTCTGTTGTCTGTCATCCCTTAACTTTTCACATTTTAATCTTCTCCTCTGAAAACCTGCAGCCATATGAACTGAAACTTGGTAGGAAGCATCTAGGGAAGGTCCTCTATAAAGATTGCTCATTTTGTCCCGACCCATTAACAAACATGGCCACCACAGGCAATTCTTGTTTCTGATTGGCCTATTTTTTTAAATCTTCTCCTCTGAAACCGCTTAGCCAAATGAGCCGAAACTTGGTAGGAAGCATCTATAAAGATTGCTAATTTCATCTTGATCTGTTAACAAACATGGCCGCCACAGGTGATTCTTGTTTCTGATTGATTGATTTCTAAAAAATAATTTTTTCTGTTAAAAGGGAGATAACTCTAGTTTAAATATAGATACATTTTGTATCTATTCAAAATGCAGTTATCTCTGAATTGAATTACAGATAAATATGCCTCTAAAACCCCTCAACCAAATGAACTGAAACTTGGTAGGAACCATCTATGGAAAGTCCTCAATAAAGATTGCTCATTTCGTCCCGATCCGTTAACGAACATGGCCGACACAGGCGAGGCTTGTTTCTGATTGGCTGATTATAAAAATTCTTCTTTTCTGAAACCGCTTGGCTAAATGAACCGAAACTTGGTAAGAAGCATCCATGTGTGGTCCTCTATAAAGACTGCTAATTCCGTCCCGATCCATTAACAAACATGGCCACCACAGGTGATTCTTGTTTCTGATTGGCTGATTTTTAAAATTCTTCTCCTCTGAAACCGCTTGGCCATATGATCCGAAACTTGGTAGGAATCATCTATGGGCGGTCCTCTATAAAGAGTACTCATTTTGTTCTAATTCCATTATCAAACATGGCCGTCACAGGCGATTCTTGTTTCTGATTGGTGTATTTCTAAAGATCTTCTCCTCTGAAACCACATGGCCAAATGAACCGAAACTTGGTAGGAAGCATCTATGGAAGGTCTTCTATAAAGATTGCTCATTCTGTCCCAGTCCATTAATAAACATGGCTACCACAGGTGATTCTTGTTTCTGATTGGTCTATTTCTAAAAATCTTCTCCTCTGAAACTGCATGGCCAAATGATCCAAAACTTGGTAGGAAGCATCTATGGAAAGTCCTCTTATAAAGATTGCTCAGATTGTCCCAATCTGTTAACAAACATGGCTGCCACAGACAATTCTTTTTTTCTGATTGGTCAATTTCTAAAAATCTTCTACTCTGACACAGCTTTGCCAAATAGACCGAAACTTGGTAGGAAGCATCTATGGTAGGATCTCTATGGGAATTGCTCATTCCATTTTGATCCGTTAACAAACATGGCCGTCATAGACAATTCTTGTTTCTTATTGTTCGATTTCTAAAACAGCTTTTCCTCTTGGCCAAATGATATGAAACTTGATAAGAAGGCATCTATGGAAGGTCCTCTATAGAGCTTGCTCATTTCGTTTTGATCCATTAACAAACATGGCTGCCACAGGCAATTCTTGTTTTAGATTGGTTGCTTTCTAAAAATCTTCTTCTCTGAAACTGCTTTGCCAAAACGAACCGAAATTTGGTGGGAAGCACCTATAGGCTATGGAAGGTTCTGTATTAAGTTTCCTCAGAGTAGAATGAAAGGTGAGCAGCACAGGCTCACCTCAGTGCTGAGCCTCTAGTTTGTAATTTACAAAGCCGGGTGCGAACCCATGCCGTATTGATGATAGGCTTGTATGAGTTTTTAGGTAATCCAACGACCCAACTCATTGAGCCACCCGGGGCCCCCTTCTAACTTATTGAGCCACCCGGGCCCCCTCCTAACTAATAGTTCCACCGGGCCCCCTTCTAACTCATTGAGCCACCCAGGCCCCCTCCTAACTCATTGAGCCACCCGGGGCCCCCTCCTAACTCATTGAGCCACCCAGGCCCCCTCCTAACTCATTGAGCCACCATGACCCCCTCCTAACTCATTGAGCCACCCGAGCTCCCTCCTAACTCATTGAGCCGCCCAGGCCCCTCCTAACTCATTGAGCCACCCAGGCCCTCTCCTAACTCATTGAGCCACCTGGGCCCCCTCCTAACTCATTGAGCCACTCAGGCCCCCTCCTAACTCATTGAGCCACCAGGCCCCCTCCTAACTCATTGAGCCACCCAAGCCCCCTCCTAACTCATTGAGCCACCCAGGCCCACTCCTAACTAATTGGGCCACCCAGGCCCCCTCCTAACTCATTGAGCCACCTGGGCCCCCTCCTAACTCATTGAGCCACCAGGCCCCCTCCTAACTCATTGAGCCACCCAAGCCCCCTCCTAACTCATTGAGCCACCCAGGCCCACTCCTAACTAATTGAGCCACCCGAGCCCCCTCCTAACTCATTGAGCCACCTGTGCCCCCTCCTAACTCATTGAGCCACCCAAGCCCCCTCCTAACTCATTGAGCCACTCGTGGCCTACGTAGCAAATTAGTGTTTACATCTACTATATTTGTGCTGTTAAACATTTCAGTAGATATTTTATAAATAGCTGTATACTTGTGTTGGTTGAAAATAATGTCCTTTTAAGTTTAATATTAAAGATTATTATGCTTTCTGTCAATTTTTGTGTAATATAAGTTCATACGATATTTTGGTATATATCACAAAGAATTATATAGGGTTGATATACTATGCTAAAATAGTACATATACTATGCCAGTTTCACGCGGGGAAGGTTGGGTTTTCAGCTTTCTGTCAAGCTATACCGGTATATAACTAGTCCACGTGCAAAGGGGCGGATCCAATCTGTCAATCTATCATAGTCGCCACCAACATTATTATTCATGTTACTGTTTTTTTAAATTTGTTATTGTTGTTAATTAAATTTCAAACTTCAAAAATCTTTATATTTTTAAAGCCTTAAATGAAACAAAGAATACTCTCACACTTTCAAGACTATCTGATCCAATATATTAGTCACCAATATCAGGACCTCCTTTATTGTAATAGTTCTCAATATATTTTGTCTACATATAACAGTCAGCATAATAATAATAATAATAATAATGTTGTGTTAGCAATGACTGCCATATAGTGGTCAGGGTTGAAGACATAGTGCACTCCCCTTCGGGTCGTGCATTATGTCTTCAACTCTGACCACTATATTGGGATAGTCATTGCTAACACAACATTATTATATAAATAGAATGATCAATGATTTCAATTTATGTTAAGAAATGCTACTAAATTCTTCAACAATTGAAGGTGCAATATATTTTTTATGTAATTTCGCAGGTTTTTTTTAAATGTATTATAATAATAATAATAATAATAATAGTAAATTCTTTATTTATTGAGGGTTACACAGTTAGTTAATAAAAAAAAGTATTGAATTGTGATAGATTCAAGAAGATTTAAGGATTGGTTCTTATTTTCAGATTTTTATACAACCACAATATTTTTACTTTGATATTATGGCATATGCAAACTAGTATTTACCAGTGACCCTTTGACACCAAAAATTGCTATTTTTGCATTGGGCCCCCACCAGGTGATAGGTCTCTATTTAAAATTAAATGACATATTAAAAAAAAAATTAATGTAAAAGAATGCAGTAAACCTTTATTTTATGTCCTCATTTGAAAGGTTCTGAATTTGGAGCCATTAAAATATTCCTTTATCGCATGTATCTAATGCCAATATACGTATACTTTGGCATAGAGTATAGCTGGAAGAATCATACAGATCAGTGTGGAAAACATTTAGAATTGCAGGAAAATTTATTGACTTTAGCATTTGTAGACTACTAATCATACAAAACTATATTTTGTCTTTTTTTCTGTTCAGGAATCATGCACTGCCAAAAACAGACAGGCCATCAGCTGTCCCACCAATGGATCCATCAGATATTTTCCGTCCAGATCCCCTACATATACCACGTCCAAAGAGCGCTCCTCCACCCAGGGAGGACTATAGAGAGACTCCTTCACCACCTCCCAGATCAGCTTCTCCACCTGTACAAAAGTCATCAATGAGGATTCGTAAATATTCACGTCCAGTCAGTGCTAGAAAACCATCAACACATCCACTTAGTGCTTGTAAGTTTTAGTCAGTTATCTCCCCTTGATATCCTTTAATTAAAACCTGTTGTTAAATTTCTAGCATTGGATGTATATAATTTGAAGGCAAGTCTTTAAATGTTATTGAAGAATTTACTGTCCCTGTTTAATTTCTGATAATCGAATGATATGTATTTTTCATATTTATATCATCAAATATGTCTGATAGGCTCTGATGAATAAATCAGTTTCGAAGTCAGTCAGTTTCGTTTTCTGTTTACTCTTTGACTTAGAATTTTAATGAATCATAAACACCATACTTTTATGACACTTTGAATTATCCCTCCAATATTGAAATGGAAAATTCCTGCTAAAAATAATAAATAGAAAATAACTAACAACCATTTATTTTATGTAGCAAAACCAGAAATAGGCTCTTACCCTCGTAGAAAATCAGGTATTAATTTCAACTCATTGTTAAATCAAACACACTGAATGTTGTAGATTATATTTCCAAACTTTTCACAATTACTGAGTGATGTAACATATTAGAATTATGCATGTTTTTTGTCAGTCATTCTACTTCTGGTGATTAGTTTGAGACACATTTAAACATGTTTGAAAACTTTGTTTTACATTTTTTTGCTGTAAAACACATATTTGAAATGAATACTTAAAATCAACTAAAATGTTTGGAAATTTATCTAACATGTATCACTTTAATTGCATGAATATTCACTAGCTACAGAATATGGCAATATTATCTCCCCTTACCTGTGTTATGTAAGAGTTATCTTTCTTTTGGTAGGTATTTTTTTTATATAATTTTAATTGGGAAAATAGATAAATATGTAATTTTATTGGAAAGAAAGCGTTTTGGGTAAAAGAATTTTTTTTTTTTTTTACATAAGATAACTAAAGATTTTTGAAAACTCTTAAGTATTAAGGAATTTACAGTAAGATAAGATTGAAAACATTAATCTGCCAAAAATGTTTAAATACCTACTCAAAAGGGACATAACTCTTACAGAAATTTATTTACACAGAGATGGCATAGCATTTTTACAGATATTGACATCTGAGTGTTGTACTTGGTATATTTAGATTGCATGTCTTGTATTTAATAAATGTTATTTTTATACACTTTTATCTTTTCTCACTCAAACAAATGTACATTTTTGTATTTTACAAGTAATGGCCAACAATAAAAAAATATGTATGTTTCCTAGAATCTGACTCTATTTATAGACATAGGGCTGCAGATGTATAATGGTGCGGGTATGTACTGATAGTCCTTAGACTTCTATTAATAACTCTGTTCTGTAACGTTAGACTTGTTACACAGATTCTCCTAAAACTCTAAATGTGGTCTCCATTTTATCACACTACAGGATGTTGGCCCTAATGTTTTTGTTTTGAGAGACTGTGACTGAAAAAAGATTAATCTGTGAATTATGAAATATGAAGCAAAAACAATACATATAGGGCCTAACATTATATAATGATAATACCTGATCTCTTACTGATGAGAAATAAATTCAGACATGCTAATATATCTGCATATCACAGGTCTGACCAGCATTTGTAACTGACAGCTGACCTGCTAATTTCCCATCAGCCAGCAATTGTTTATCCACCGACAAAAATGAATTTGATGATAATTATTCCAGCCAGTACAATACACATGTTCTAGGAAACAAACTTATTTTTGTTTTAAAACTATATAGAGATGTTCTAGTAACATAGTTATATAGTTTACTGTAATTAAAACTAAAGTTTTCAAATTTCTAAAACCCTTTATATGTATATAGTTTTTGACTTAAATATATTTATTTATTTCTTTCTGTTCCTGTATCTGTATATAAATCTTGTCCCTTTTAAAACTCTGTTATTACAAAACCTGTTCTCCAAACAAACCTTTAAGTTAAACCTGGCCTTGCTTCCATAAAACTTTTTGAGTACTAGTACGAATCCATAATCATTCAATCAGAAAACTTTAAGCATTGTATACAGTGTTTTGATTGTTGTTTTTTCGAGGATGAATGCAAAAAAATAATACTTGAAAATTTAATGTGCAAGACTTAGGTCTAAGTTTTTACACAAATTTAGCCAGGGTTATTCTGTTCAAAATTAAGATTAATCAATTTCTGTATAATGATTTGTTATGATTCCTGAGAAAGTTGGTGGCTGTTATCAAGGAACAGAAATGAAGTCTACCGTAAATAATTGATGATGAGTCTTTAGAATGTTTGTCTTGATTCACAAATCTTGTATTAAGAGATCACCTGGGACAAAGAAAATGTGGCCTTACAAGACATGTGACTTCTTAATACAGGTGACTGCTTAAGAGAGGTGACTGCATGGGCTGGTGACTGTATATTAAAATTCTTTTTTTTTTATTTATATATTTGTTCCTTTTATAAACACTATTTGTTTTAGTTTCAATGAAGTCAGTCTGCTTTTACAAATTTTTTTTAAAAGTTACATAATTTGTTTTAAATAATTGCATACTAAGAAGTTGAACCTTATTAATGATAAATCACTGGCCTGTGCCAAGTTTGCTGAAGTTAGAATCCTACCAATTGTCATGGTAACTGACTAGTGCTTGTAGGTGAATTTAATAGTTCTGTCAAAAGACGTAATATTTTAAACATTTCTATCATAAATTAGCATGAATAAATGGACTATGGTTTCACAAAGTTATTTTTAATTACTTTTTATAAAATACTAGTAAAAGGAATGGTTTTTTTTTTCTAAATTGAACTTTAATGTCCCTATAACTGCATGCATTAAATATTTTTTTAGATTATTTTTTGCATGCACATTTCTGCATTGTTTATAACTTTATTGTCCCCCGCCTCCCAAGCGGAGCGGGGGGATATAGAAATGCCGGGCGTCCGTCCGTCCGGATATATTGTAAGCGCTCTCAGATTTGTATTTGTTGACCAATTGATTTCAAACTTACACACAGGCATTATATTAAGAATCTCTAGCTTAAGTTTGAAACTGGGCAAAATTCGAAAATAAAATTCTTGTAAAATCATGTTTTTTTTATAGAAAAAGTACATATTTTGAGAATTACATTGTAAGTGCTCTCAGATTTGTATTTGTTGACCAATTGATTTCAAACTTACATACAGACATTATGTTAAGAATCTCTAGCTTAAGTTCGAAACTGGGCAAAATTCGAAAATAATATTCTTGTAAAATCATGTTTTTTTATAGAAAAAGTACATATTTTGAGAATTACACATTTCTCTGAAACTACAAAAGATAGGAACTTAATATTTGGTATGGGTGGAGATGCCAATGTGAAGTTGAGGATGCAACATTCCCCCCTCCCCCAGCTCAGTCCCACCCCTCTGGGGAATCTGTATAAAAAAATGTGACCGAAATCCCCACCCTAAACCATATATATTTATGATCAGGGTGACTAGGCAAATCAAATGCCTTATAGCTAAGGCCCCAGGGTTCATACCCCACCCCCTACCTTAAGTGAACTTTTTAATGGTTGAGATCCCCACCCCTAAGCCATATATATTTATGATCAGGGTGACTAGGCAAATTAGATGCCTGATATCTCAGGCCCTGTGGGGTCTTACCCCACCCCCTACCTGAAGTGAACTTTTTAATGGTTGAGATCCCCACCCCTAAACCATACATATTTATGATCAGGGTGACTAGGCAAATTAAATGCCTAACAGCTCAGGCCCCATGGGTCATACCCCACCCCCTACCTGAAGTGAACTTTTTAATGGTTGAGATCCCCACCCCTAAGCCATATATATTTATGATCAGGGTGACTAGACAAATTAAATGCCTTACAGCTCTGGCCCCAGGGGTCATACCCCACCCCCTACCTGAAGTGAATATTTTAATGGTTGAGATCCCCACCCCTAAGCCATATATATTTATGATTAGGGTGACTAGGCAAATTAAATGCCTTATATCTCAGGCCCTGGGGGTCATACCTCACCACCTACCTGCAGTGAACTTTTTAATGGTTGAGATCCCCACCCCTAAACCATATATATTTATGATCAGGGTGACTAGGCAAATTAAATGCCTTAATAGCTAAGGCCTCCAGGGGTCATACCCCACCCCCTACCTGAAGTGAACTTTTTAATGGTTGAGATCCCCACCCCTAAGCCATATATATTTATGATCAGGGTGACTAGGCAAATTAAATGCCTTATATCTCAGGCCCTGGGGGTCATACCTAACCACCTACCTGAAGTGAACTTTTTAATGGTTGAGATCCCCACCCCTAAACCATATATATTTATGATCAGGGTGACTAGGAAAATTAAATGCCTTATAGCTAAGGCCTCCAGGGGTCATACCCCACCCACTACCTGAAATGAACTTTTTAATGGTTGAGATCCCCACCTCTAAACCATATATATTTATGATCAGGGTGAATAGGCAAATTAAATGCCTTATAGCTCAGGCACTGGGGGGTCATACCCCACCCCCTACCTGAAGTGAACTTTTTAATGGTTGAGATCTCCACCCCTAAGCCATATATATTTATGATCAGGGTGAATAGACTAATTAAATGCCCCAAGATTTTGACTTGCAACTCGGCTGTTGCATCTCGGATGCTTTCTCGATTTTATAAATATATCACATGGATAACATTACACTCACATTACACCTCTTTCTATTGCGGCGGGGGACACATGGCTACGTGTTGCAATCTTGTTGTTTGATAATTAATAGTTTGTCTGATTGTAATAATATAATGTATGATACATAATTAATAGTTTGTCTGATTGTAATAATATAATGTATGATACATATTTGTGTACTAGTGTACTATCTTTTTTTAATATCCTAAATATTTAAATATTTGAAATACAGATTTGTGTACATAGCATGAAATATAATTGTTGTATTAACTAGAAATGCTTTTAATACAATTCTTTTTGATAAATAAACAAATTATGCTATGAATTGTCATCTCGAATACAGCCTAAAGACTGATGCTTTTTGCTTTACATAATTTGGAAGATTCTACAAAATTAAAGGGGCATTATCTGCCAAATCGTAAATTTTGTTGCCCATAAAAACTATCGGATATGATTGATGCCTTAATAAAACGTGTTTCTGTAACTTATAAATGTTATGAAATGTACGTGCATCGGGGAAAAAACGTGCAACTGCCCGTGTTTTGAGATCGATCAAGAAATGGACGCCATCTTATTAATTATCGACATTGTTTACGGAGTTTGTCGAATCGTCATTAAATCAATACAACAATGCACTTATTTCTTATTTTTTGTGAATCTGCTTTTAGTCTGTGTTAATTACAGACAAAAAACCATGCAAGTTGGCAGTTAATAAGCGACAAAATACAAATTATTCGTTTTTACCTGTCGCTAGTAAGCTCAATTGCATACGGAAAAAGCGAGGTCAAATTATTTGCTTGCAAGCAAATAAGTAATCGATTGTAATTTTCGTTCTCAAAAGGCGGAAAGTGGTTCGATAAGCTGTTTAATGTGAAATATTTACCTTTATTTCATCATTTTAAAGCTATTTACCAATTTCCAAAGCATATAATTTTTTTGGTCAAAATCGTAGCTAATGCCCCTTTAACTTTCCTGTAATAAATCTAAAAAAAAAAATTATAATTATTTGGAACAATTTAATTTTCAGCTCATACAAGAACCAGCTTACTACGTACAATGACCAGTACAGGACGATTTGATCCTGATGAATGGTTACTGCCAGAAACAAGACATTTATTTGAGAAGCAAGCTAAGCAGCAGCAGCAGCTAGCAGAGGGTACGTTTGACCATTCTATATATTGACATAGGAATTCTGTTTGTTTTCTGACTCTAGTGTGATCTGACTGTGTGATAATGTTTCTATTTCCAATCTTTTTCTTGCATTCATTTCTTAGACAAGCAATGTTTGTTATCATTCAATAATTAGACATATAAATAATGCTGTAACTGGCATGCACGTCACACTCCTTTCTTGTACTAACTCTGTTAAGAAAATTTCTTCCATTTTTTGTTTTATCCTATTTAAAAGTAATCTGATAAAAAAAATTAAAATATCTAACATTATCCCTCCCATATGAGGTCATATTTTCAACCTACCGTTCAGCGAGGAGCCTTCCAAATTTTGAGGTTCGGAAAACAGAGCACATGCTGAGAACTCTGGTCTGATTGGTCAATATATATTTACTGTCTTGCACATGATTGGACAGTGACAGATGATTTTAAGATTACAGTGAATTTACCTGACATGACTTCATACTGGATTTTGTTAGATGGTAATGTATCACACACACAAAATAAAACAACTGACAGATTTATTAAAACCTTTTAATTTAATTTAATATCTGATTGTTTTAATTTATTTTTTATTTATTATATTCATATTTGTATAGAATTATATCTTAATAGATATTTTATGCATTGTGTAAAAATTTAAAACAATTTAATTTAATTTTTGTCAATATTTCTATTTTTAGCTCTCCAACGCTTTCATCTTTCTCCCTATGTCGTTGAACATAGAAATGGTATATAATTTTATGCTCGATGTCTAATTTGCTTGAAGTGTTTCATAACTGCACATATACTTTTATTCACCATGTCATATATATATTCGAAGTTATTAATTACTCTAATTTTGTTGTGGGTAACCTCCCTTTGTCGAGATTTCACTTTTTATGTTTATATCAAGTTGCATGCTTTTAATTCATTTTTTAGCTCACCTGACCCAAAGGGTCATGTGAACTTTTGTCATCACTTTGCGTCCGTCGTCGTCATCCGCGTCTGTAAACTTTTCATACTTTCATCTTCTTCTTTGAAACTACTGAACAGATTTGGACAAAACTTGGCAGAAATGTTCATTGGGAGGTTCTCTACCAAATTTGTTATTTTGGTTTAGATCGGAAAACCAACATGGCCGCCAGGGCCAATAATGTGTTCTGATTGGTTGAAACTTTGAAAATCTTCTTGTCAGAAACTACTCAGCCGATGGAATTGTAACATTATAGAAATGGTGACAGGATGGTCCTCTACTAAATTTATTATTTTTGTGCCGATCGCATATCCAAGATGGCCGCCATGACTCGACTTAGTTTTAACATAGGACCCTATGGGAAAAATGTTTAAAAAGTTTTTCCTCTGAAACCAGTAAGTCAGTTTAAAGCAAACATGGCATGAATGGTCCTTAGGTGGTCAACTTTCAAAATAATGTCATGTGACCCCGATCTCCATCCAAGATGGCCGCCTTCAGTGAACATAGTTTTAACATAGGACCCTATGGGAAAAATGTTTAAATTTTGTTCCCTCTGAAACCAGTAAGCCAATTTAAAGCAAACATGGCAGGAATGGTCCTTAAATGGTCAACTTTCAAAATTATATCCAGTGACCCAGACCTCCATCCAAGATGGCCGCCATCAGCGGACATAGTTTTAACATAGGACCCTATGGGAAAAAATGTTTTAAAATCTTCTCCTCTGAAACCAGTAAACCAATATAGCAAACATGTCATCGATGGTCCTTCGGTGGTCAACTTCCAAAATTGTGTTCAGTGACCCCAATCTCGGTCCAAAATGGCCGCCATCAGCGGCCATAGTTTTAACATAGGACCCAATGGGAAAATTGTTTAAAAGTCTTCTCCTCTGAAACCAGTCAGCCAATTTAAAGCAAACATGGCATGGATGTTCCTTGGGTAGTATATACTTTCAAAATTGTGTCCCGTGACCGCAACCTTCATCCAAGATGGCTGCCATGAGCAGACATAGTTTTAACATAGAACCCTATGGGATTTGAATAGTAACTTAGATGTATTCGGCATGCAGACATTCTTAAGAGGACTTTTTTATATCAGGTGAGCGATACAGGCTCACCTGAACCTCTAGTTTTAAGTTTACAAGACAAATAAATACGCTTATATTAAGTTGTCATTAGACATATAAACTGACAATTTCATTGTTTAAATATTCAAATTGTATCCTATTTATAAAATTCAATTTAAAAATCTATAAAGGTCAAGGACATTCAGCAGTATACAAGAAAGATGGCATTTACACTATATATAAATATGATTAAAAATCATGATTTTATTTGCTATACCATCTGATTGTGGCTATCCTGTTTATAGGCCCTTTGGTTTTTTAGCTCCCAAAGACTTTTAAATTATTTGGCTCTCCAATCTTTTGAGGTGGAGCTTACCTGATAAAAGGTATTCCAGAAATGTGTCATGCACACTAAGCTCCTTACCTATGTTGTTATTCCACTCAAAATATTTACATGGTACAATGTTATAATTACAACACTGTTAATGAGGAAAAAGAAGAAAACTCAGTTTGATTTATTATAACAGACTCTATTTAAGAGTGCATGTATACTAATTAAACAGTTCACTGAAAATTTGTGCTTGTTGCTTATTATTGTGAAGCAGTTTGATTTTATTAATTGTTTTAATTTAATTTAATTCTATATATATATACAACGAGGATATTGTTTCTGAATGTCTGACAAGATAAATGAGTATAGTTTTTTAAGTATACAGAAGCAGACTGGTGACGAGGTTTAATCTAACTAAGTATTTTATAGTGTGCCAGATTAAAAATAGTATCACCGTAGAATTTGTGTCATTTTTTTTTCTTCATTTCTATAATATTTTACTTGTAATAACAGTTTTCAAACATTCACGTTCATATTTTTGTAAATTAGAAATCAGATTATTTTTTTTTCATATCAATAAAGTTTATGAGTAAATTAGGATAAATTACTTAAATTACCGGTAATTACAACAAAGAACAGACGAAATTGTGAATAAAATTCAAGATAAATTTAAGGAAACAACTAGTCTGAGGTTCCACTATATTTTTTTGTAGTTCATGTATATGATGGAATTTTCACAAGGTGGTGGTGGTGGTGTGATGGTTAGCATGCTTGTCTCAAGTGTCATAGATCATGGGTTCACAGGGTGGTAGCCGCCACATCAGTGGTGTGATGGTTAGCATGCTTGTCTCAAGTGTTGTAGATCATGGGTTCAAGCCCCAGTCGGCTCAAACAAAAGACTATTAAATTGGTATTAGCTGCTTCTGTGATAAGTTCTCTTCATTATGGAGTAAGAACAAAAACTGGCTTGCTCGTAATCGGTACAAAGCATCCGAGTGGAACAGCATGACTACCCAATGACTATTGTACCAGTGAGCTAGCACTATAAAAATCCAACTAATCATGTTGGTCTAGTACAAAATGGTCATTATCATCATCTCATTGACAGTAACTTCTATGGCCATGATATAGCTGAAAAATTGTTAAGCAACAATCACTCACTCACAAGGTGGTAGAATGTAACTAAGACCATTTACACTAATTTTTTAACTGCATCTCTTACATGGATCAGAATTATAGGGGGATCAGAATTATAAGGGGGATCAGAATTATGGGAGGGGGGTCAGAATTATAATTACTGAAATGTAGTTTATTTTTTAGAACATTCCTAATAGCCTAATAGGTCATTTATTACTTATGAAAAATTTGAAAATCATAACTTTGCTATATATTTTTCTCTTTATCAAATACTGATAAATAAGAAGGGGCTGTCGTGGCAGTGATTGTGTGTTAGTTGGATTTACAACTACCTATGCAATCAGTGCCTATCACCACTGATGTTGTGAGGTTGAATCTTGATCAGGGTGAGGTGTACATTATGTGATAAAGTTTGTCAGTGACTTGTGACAGGTCAGTGGTTTTCTCCGGGTACTCCGATCCGGTCTCCTCCACTAATAAAACTGACCACCACAATATAACTGAAATATTGTTGAAAGTGGCATTAAACACCATCAAACAAACGAAGCGAAAACAAGATATGTATTTAATATATATGTTATGCTAGATTAATTATATAATTACTGCTAAAAAGTTAGAGAGTAATTGTATACATAAAAAAATAATATTACCAGTGGAAAATACACTACTGTTACATTTTATGTACTTATGTGTTTCATACAAATAATAAATGTCAAGAATTATCTCCCTTGTTTATTCAGAACAATGTTTTAATGGTATAAGTGTCCACATAATATGACATTTGATTTTCAATAACTTTTTTGAGGATTTTGTCTTTTTGTTAAACCTTATCATAATTTTGATGTTGTTATGTGATACTGTTGGGCAGGGGAGATAAGAAGGTTGGATTTTTGTATCTACTTTGATCTTAATTTCTACATGGCAGATTCTGTTGTAAAGAGTTATATCTCCGATTGACAAACTCTATATAAACATCAATTTGATGCAATGGTTATTTTGTTATCCATGCATGAAAATGTTGGTGATCTCTTATCATAAAATAACTGTTGTTCCAGTATCTGATTCTTTGTTCATAGTAACATACAGTTACTTAAGTTCTCTTTTAACAACGTAACTCATATTTGCAAATGATAAAATAAAAATGGCATTTCATTTTCGAGATTTTGACTATTTTCTTGTTATAGTTATCTCCCCTTATATGTTTATATAAAGCATATTTATTGGTTCAATTTAGTAGATTTTAATACTTGAGAATTGATCAAATATAACCAGTAGTTGGTAAAGAAATGACTTATATTCTTTTTATGATTTTTCAGTTGACCAAAAGCGTGAAAAAGCAAGAACATTCAGAAAGAAAAGATTAGCTCGGTAAGGAATTTTACCTGGTTCAGAAACCTAATTACCCTATTCTTATTCTCATCATTCTTTACGTTTTCACAAATTTAATGGTTTCGCTCTCATTGGTTAGGATGTAGACCAGTGGAGTCCGTTTTGGGTAATTTATGTATTTGTATAGTGTACCACGAACACATTCTAAAATTGTATAATTATGTAATTTATAAAGACGATTTATTTACACTGTTGAAAAACATTAATCTTCTTTGAATGAGCTTTACCAACTGGTGGAAAACTGAGCCTTTATTGAGCTTTTTGTTCTAATTTTCAATACAAATAAACTAATATTTCCTGACCTGCCGCGAGTCACTGACAAACTTTATCACAAATTGTAACACATAATGATAACCTCTCCCATTTTTTATCAGGCTGATTATTTACTGATAGATCATGACCTGTCTAAGTTCACTTGTATGTATATAGACAAGATAAAACCAATATAATTAATGCTTTATTAGTTTATAATATAAAAAATACATCGATCACATATGTAAAAATCCTCATAAATATAACAGATTTAAGGGGCTCAATGAGGTAGGTAATTGGAGTACCTAACAACTCATACAAGCCTATCACCAATGCGGCATGGGTTCAAGCCCGACTTTGTTAATTACAAAAAAGGGTGCACTCGACTTGCAGCCGCAAGTGATAAAGTTTGCTAGTTGCTTCAACTTGCCTGTGGTCGGTGGTTCTCTCCAGTAATCCGGCTTCTCCCACCACTAAAACTGGTCGCCATGATATAGCTGTAATACTGCTGAAAGTGGCGTTAAGCACAATAAATCAAATCAATCAATCATGTAAACATTTTCATAAATATAATGGATTTTTTTTTATGTTAGTTAGAAGAAATATCTTTCATTTGAGACTTTTTATTTTATAGTTTTATTTTATATGAAAAAACAAAATTTGCAGGGCCAAGGAGACATCTTCAAAGTTATGGTTGAGTAAACACGGTCTGGTTGCAAAGAAACTAACAATATTGGATGCCCTTGCTCCAACATTTATTCCCAGGAAAGCTAAATATATACCTATACTAGACAGACACGTACTGTCTAAAGTGTTTGATGATGTGAGTATATTATAGTTGTTTTTGTGAAGTTTGTTTAGCCTACACAAATGTAGATAAAAGAACATTTTAAAAATGAGATTGGATATTCTATATCAAAACTAGGGGATACAATAATCTAAAAAAAAAATATGTAGATATCTAGATATCTAATCTAGTGTGAATGACAAGTTTCTAGAATAACCTTCATCAGGTTAGCTAGTGTGAATGACAAGTTTCTAGAATAACCTTCATCAGGTTAGCTAGTGTGAATGACAAGTTTCTAGAATAACCTTCATCAGGTT
>MJUT01000096.1:412207-429077 GCA_002080005.1 Gigantidas platifrons
GGTTTTATTATTTTCCCCAGGCCACTTTAGACAGGTTTCACTGTATAATCATGACAGGGTTTTATTATTTTTCCCAGGCCAATTTAGACAGGTTTCACTGTATAATCATGACAGGTTTTATTATTTTTCCCAGGTCACTTTAGACAGGTTTCACTGTATAATCATGACAGGGTTTTATTATTTTTCCCAGGTCACTTTAGACAGGTTTTACTGTATAATCATGACAGGGTTTTATTATTTTTCCCAGGCCACTTTAGACAGGTTTCACTGTATAATCATGACAGGGTTTTATTATTTTTCCTAGGCCACTTGAGACAGGTTTCACTGTATAATCATGACAGGGTTTTATTATTTTCCCCAGGCCACTTGAGACAGGTTTCACTGTATAATCATGACAGGTTTTATTATTTTCCCCAGGCCACTTGAGACAGGTTCCACTGTATAATCATGACAGGGTTTTATTATTTTTCCCAGGTCACTTTAGATAGGTTTCACTGTATAATCATGACAGGGTTTTATTATTTTTCCCTGGCCACTTTAGACATGTTTCACTGTATAATCATGACAGGGTTTTATTATTTTTCCCAGGCCACTACATCTAGGAATTTATTGATGAAGATCAGCAAGTCTAGATTTGAGTTTGCTATCAGATACATTGCTGACATACAGAATGTTGACAGACAGAAGTAAGTACAGTTAAATCTCTTGATATTGTACTTGATTAAGCTGTCTACTTGATAATTATTAGGAAGAATATAGTCCATTCATACTAATTGTCAACTAACGTATGCTAACTTGATTAATCAGTTAACTTGATTGAAAGAGTAGATCGTCACAACTTCAGCATTAGGTTCAACTGTATATTGACACATTTTATGACATTTGATATTTATGGAAAATATTTACTAACCTAATTGAAGTGTAAATTAATTAAAATTGATATTATATCATCCACTTATTGAAAAAAATATATATAAGATAAAGAATTATAGAAAATTATATATGAAAAGATAGTTTAAGGGTATTTTTTTTTAAATGTGCATTTTTCTGTCTCACATGATTATCTGATGGAAAATGATTAATTTCAAATACTTCTTTCAACAAATAGTTACTCATGCATATAATAAATGATTTACATAGGTACGAGTGCTGCTCAAGCTAATCCTTTGACAACTTTATCAAATTTTATTGTCCAAATAGTTTACATTTCTATTATTGTCTCACGAGCGCTTTCTTACAGAAAAATAATTAATTGCTGTTTTCTTTCTCCGAATTTTGACCTCAAATTATATTTCTGTATTAGAGGAAAATGAAGTAAGCATATTTCATAAGAAAATACACATTTGTTACATTGGAATATATAGTTATTTTTCACTGTTGTGCTTGTCTCACAAATTTGTGTCAACTACGTAACGCAGTACTATAATGCATTGTAAAAATATTTCCTTTAATCATACCAACTTGCCTTGATGTTTGCCACTAACGCCACATCCTGTTAAGAATATCGCTACACAATTACTTTGAAATTCAAGTCAAAAGAACAATTTAATATAATTCAGTAAGTCTTACAAGATGCGTATAAATTGTACATGTCCATTTTGTAACGGGCAAAAAATATAAGTGTAGGTTTTTTTCAGAAAAACCTTTCAACCAATAAAAACAGATAAAAGTTTTGTTTATATAGAATGGAAAAAAATTCTGGTCAAGTGGTATATGAAGCAAGTATTGATGAATAAATGGAAAAACTTCGACTACGTAACAGTCTACTACATAACAGTCATTATTGTTATGTAGTTGACCAACGTCGTTACGTAGTTGACAAAGTAATGCCATATCTTCACCAGATATTAAAAAAAATGTTTAACTGATGTGATTGATAAATACAACTTATTTTATTGGAATTTTGTATATCAGAAAAAAAACATATACAGTGGAAACTGTCTAATCTGACACACCAAGGGACCAGGGAAATGTGTCGGATTGTACAGGATGTCGGAATACTCAAGTTTTATTTATGTTAACAGAACTACTTTGGGACCATAAATTTTTGTCAGATGTCACAGGATGTCGGAAAACTCAGGTGTCAGATTGAACAGGTTCCACTGTACTATTTTTATTCAAATATAGTAGATTTAGTCCCCTACGTAACACTGACGTTCCACCACATAACTCTATATCAGCTATGTAACAGCCATATCTTCACAAGATATTAAAACAATGTTTAGCAGATGTGATTGATAAATACAACATATTTTATTGTGAATTTCGTATATTAGAAAAAAAAAGTACTATTTTTATTCAAATACAGTAGATTTAGTCCCCTACGTAACACTGACGTTCCACCACATAACTATGTCAGCTATGTAACAGCCATTGTTTTAATGTATATTTTGTGAAATAATGTTGTAATGTACTTGATTCTTTACATAAATGTAGGGGGTGTAATGGAAATTATCTTACAATCCCTAAATTGAGATAAAACACATAGATTTTCATTAAAAAATTTAAGTTGCTGGGTGTAAATATATATTTTTAACGGATGATAATCTTAAAATTTCATTTATTGTTGCTATTAAGATTGCATATTTGATTTTTCATTACCACAATGTCTACAGAATTGATATATTTCAATAAAATTTTGTTATGAATATAATGATTTTTTTTAAATGTACTGTCTGAAATATGCACATTTTTTTAAAAAGACCCTTAAACAGTTATGGTCAACAATTCCACCAATATCAACAAAACAAGTTAAATTGTATTACATTTAGTAGAATTTGGCTTAATTAAAGATCTCACATTATTTACCTAAAATTAAAAAAAACAAACATTTATTGCATTTTTTTTTAGATATGAAGAAAAAGTGTATGTGACACCTAGAACACCAAGACCTTCTGATAGGGAAAAGATTGTCAGGTACATATTTTGAAATACAACCTATATATTTTGCAAACAAACAACCGATTAATCAGATGGCAAAATCTCATTAGCACATGCGTGGTGCACACATTTAAACCAGGTGATAAAATCACAAAACAATTATTTACACGGCTGCTAATGTTTTAAACATCTATATTCACTGAAAATAATCAACATATCCAAAATTAAAAATATGCAACGTACAATTAAAACATACAAACACAATATTATTGTTACAGATGCTCTATCAATATGACTGACTTTCCCTTCGTAAAAGTACATGTGACTGACTTTCCCGTTGTAAAAATACATGTGACTGACTTTTCCGTTTTAAAAGTACATGTTGATGAGTTATCGTATGCAATTTGGCAGCATAAATTGTGTATGACATTGTCCGCTAACCTAAATATAGAATACCATCTTCCAATCAAAGTATACTACCATATTTGTACTCTTAGACATATCAGAATCGAAATAATATATAGAAGCCAGAATGTGTTTTGAGTTTTAACATGGGTTGGCATGATATTAGTCAATTTTATCTGACAACCCATGTTAAAACTCAGACACATTCTGGCTTCCATGATTCATTTCTTAATTTTTATATGACATCTTTCATTGGCAATATAAACAATGCTAAGATAAAATTCCTGATATATTTTACTTTGCACATGTGTATTGCCTGACAAATTATAGACATTGTTCACTGATTGTAGATAGACATCAATAGAATATTTTATCTGAGGTCAAAATGTCAGACAGAATAAAAAGACAATAAGTTACATATTGACTCGTAGAAATTCCCAATATTAATTATTGTTTTGAGCAGTTGATCATGCGGCTTAATAGCAGACTGGTTGGTCTCACTGGAAAGAAACACTTTCTTTTGCTAAAGAGTATTTTATTCTTCTAAATGTCAAAACCAAGTCCCAATGTTGGAAATATTTGTTAATTTAACCTGTATAAACTGTACATGTGTCTATTCTGAACATAAAAGCTGGTCTCTAGAAGGTTTAGACAGTGTTCACTGTAATACCCCTAATTTTTGCTGATGGTGTTCTCTCATTCATGACCTCAATTCTTGATAAAGCATTTTAAAAGAAGATAGATTACTTTCTGAATTTTTAAACTAGATATCCTATATATTACTGCCAATATCATCTCTATTTGTTATATTTGTTGTTTAAACTAGGTATCCTATATACATTGTATTACTGCCAATATCATCTCTAGTCATTGTTGTTTAAACTAGATATCCTATATATTACTGCCAATATCATCTCTAGTTGTTGTTGTTTAAACTATATATTCTATATATTACTGCCAATATCATCTCTAGTCGTTGTTGTTTAAGCTAGATATCCTATATATTACTGCCAATGTCATCTCTAGTCATTATATTTGTTGTTTAAACTAGATATCCTATATATTACTGCCAATATCATCTCTAGTCGTTGTTGTTTAAACTAGATATCCTATATATTACTGCCAATGTCATCTCTAGTCATTGTTGTTTAAACTAGATATCCTATGTATTACTGCCAATATCATCTCTAGTCGTTGTTGTTTAAACTAGATATTCTATATATTACTGCCAATATCATCTCTAGTCATTGTTGTTTAAACTAGATATCCTATATATTACTGCCAATATCATCTCTAGTCATTATATTTGTTGTTTAAACTAGATATCCTATATATTACTGCCAATATCATCTCTAGTCGTTGTTTAAACTAGATATCCTATATATTACTGCCAATGTCATCTCTAGTCGTTGTTGTTTAAACTAGATATCCTATGTATTACTGCCAATATCATCTCTAGTCGTTGTTGTTTAAACTAGATATCCTATATATTACTGCCAATATCATCTCTAGTCATTATTGTTTAATCATCAAGACTAGATTTAATAATTGTTAATGACATTTAATGTCAAAAGAATTTATGATGATGATGAATGAACATTTTGTTTGTAGTACATGCACTGATGATGACAACATGTAGATTTATATTATATAGGTTAATTATGCTTTTGAAATACCTACAAACTAATTACAATAAATACAGATAGATAGATAAAATTTATTTTGCAGAAAAAGAGAAGATAGGAACAGATCAAAATCATCAGTGTCATCAAGATCAAGCTCACGGTCATCATCTCGTTCTAGATCCCGTTCACCCAAGCAGTCAAGATCTAGGTCAAGATCAAGATCTAGTTCTAGGTCAAGATCTAGATCAAGGACACCTTCACCAGAATACACGAAAAGTAAAGACCTTAAGAAACAAAAAAAACGCAAAGAAATAGTAACAAAAAAGGAAAGAAGGTCGTCTTCATCCAGATCTAGCTCAAGGTCAAGATCATCATCTTTAGATTCTGAGCAAAGATCAAGGTCAGATAGAGTCAAGTCACCATTGGAAAGACCTCCTACACCTGTCTTAGGACAACACGAGGAAGAAGAACAGGAAAGAAAAAGAATCAAAGAAAAGAAAAGAAAACGCAAGTTGAAAGTACTTAGAAAACAGTTACTAAGACAACAGGAGGAACAAGAACAGCAACAACTGGTATGTTTAGTACTTCCTAGATCTTTATTCTGAAAATTTATGATAACGGTATGTTATTACCTTATATTGCCAGTATATTTTTCTTAAGAAATTTCTTAAGCGATCAAAAAGAATGAAATAATGATTTTTTTTATTTGTATTATCTTTTTTAATTATAGTACTTTTCACTTATTTTGATAATTTTTAGATATAAAGGATCTAACACCGGTAAGAGGGCAAGACGGAAAAATCTCAAACACCCAAGGGAAAGATTCCTGGTCTCCAACGAGGCTCTGCCGAGTTGGAAACCAATAGAAATCTTTCCCACGGGTGTCTGAGATTTTCCGTCTTGCCCTCTTACCGGTGTTTGATTCTTTTTCTCACTAATGTTTTATTGAAATTACAGTATTTTTCTTCATGAAACACCCCATACATGAAATATGGCGTTACACATATTTTGACATCATTGAAGAATGACGTGAAAGGTATGGAAAAGGACATCTAGAATACAGAAAAATGAAAATAAAAGACGCAAATATATTTAATACGGTTGGATTCTGTATTTAAAAAACAAAACAATGGTTAAATCTGTGATATATCTGTTATGCAGCTATCAGACAGGTATAAAATGTGACATTTCCAGCTTAGAATTACATTTTGCGAAACGTAACATTTTTACGGGAAAAGTAGCGTGAAATTCTTATCTCACACGGCTAAAAATAGGAACTGTGCTGTCTCGTTAGTGAGAAATATGTATTCCAATATGTAATATAGTCTAGTTTATACAGACCATGTATTCCTATATGTAATATAGTCTAGTTTATACAGACCATGTATTCCTATATGTAATATAGTCTAGTTTATACAGACCATAGTGAGTTGACATTTCAGAATTTGATTTTTTACATGTAATAAAAGTGTAGAAATCTAATTTAGTGCATTCTAAGCATTTCTGGAATAATCTTCATCGGGTATGCTAAAAATGGAAAGATTGGAAAGCCAAATTATTGAGAGCAAGAAAATGAAAGGGCCTAAGCAGGATAGCCAAAGTACAGCCATGGTCACCTATGACTGAGGGAGGAAGAAAATAAAAGGGCCTAAGCAGGATAGCCAAGTCAGCCATGGGTACCTATGACCGAGGAAGGAAGAAAATGAAAGGACCTAAGCAGGATAGCCAAAGTCAGCCATGGTCACCTATGACTGAGGGAGGAGAACCTAAGTTTTAATAAAAATTACATTATAAAGGAACTGTTTATTGTTGATTATTTCAGATGTTGAAACAACAGAGAAAGAAAATGAAGAAATTAAAAAAGAAGTTGAAAAAGAAGAAAAGGAAAGAAAAGTCTAGTGGCAGTTTTGTTACACATGGACCTTCAATACAAGTAGAGAGTTCATCTGACACAGATTCTGATGATGGTAGTAACAGACAATATTCATATGATAAAGGTATATAAATAGTATCATATGGAAAGTGGTTGCCACATGGTGAAGAGGGTTAATTATAATCATATCACCCGGGCCCTCCTAACTCATTGAGCCACCCAGGCCCTACAACTACCTAACTCATTGAGCCACCCAGGCCCTACAACTACCTATCTCATTGAGCCACCCGGGCCCTACAACTACCTAACTCATTGAGCCACCCGGGCCCTACAACTACCTAACTCATTTAGCCATCCGGGCACAACAACTACCTAACTCTTTGAGCACCCCGGGCCCTACAACTACCTCTCATTGAGTCACCCGGGTCCTACTCATTGAGCCACCCGGGCCCTACAACTACCTAACTCATTGAGCCACCAGGACCCTACAACTACCTAACTCATTGAGCCACCTGGGCCCTACAACTACCTAACTCATTGAGCCACCCAGGCCCTCTTAACTCATTGAGCCACCCAGACCCTACAACTACCTAACTCATTGAGCCACCCGGGCCCTACAACTACCTCTCATTGAGTCACCCGGGCCCTACTCATTGAGCCACCCGGGCCCTACAACTACCTAACTCATTGAGCCACCCGGGCCCTACAACTACCTAGCTCATTGAGCCACCCGGACCCTACAACTACCTAACTCATTGAGCCACCCAGGCCCTACAACTACCTAACTCATTGAACCCCCCGGGCCCTACAACTACCTCTCATTGAGTCACCCAGGCCCTAACTCATTGAGCCACCTGGGCCCTACAACTACTTAACTCATTGAGCCACCCAGGCCCTACAACTACCTAACTCATTGAGCCACCCGGGCCCTACAACTACCTCTCATTGAGTCACCTGGGCCCTAACTCATTGAGCCACCCGGGCCCTACAACTACTTAACTCATTGAGCCACCCAGACCCTAGCTCATTGAGCCACCCGGGCCCTACAACTCATCCTAGCTTGTTACCTAACTCATTGAGCCACCAGGGCCCTACAATTACCTAACTCATTGAGCTACCTGGGCCCTTCAATTACCTAACTCATTGAGCCACCCGGGCCCTCCTAACTCATTGAGCCACCCAGGCCCCCCTAACTCATTGAACCACCCAGGCCCTACAAGTACCTAACTTATTGAGCCACCTGGGCCCTACAACTACCTAACTCATTGAGCCACCTGGACCCTCCTAGCTGATTGAGGCACCCATGCCCTACAACTACCTAACTCATTGAGCCACCCGGGCCCTACAACTACCAAAGTCATGGAGTCACTCGAGCCCTACAACTACCTTACTCATTGAGTAGTCACTCGGGCCCTACAACTACCTTACTCATTGAGTCACTCGGGCCCTACAACTACCTTATTCATTGAGTCACTCGGGCCCTACAACTACCTTACTCATTGAGTCACTCTGGCCCTACAACTACCTTACTCATTGAGTCACTCAGGCCTTACAACTACCTTACTCATTGAGTCACTCGGGCCCTACAACTACCTTACTCATTGAGTCACTCGGGCCCTACAACTACCTTACTCAATGAGTCACTCTGGCCCTACAACTACCTAAGTCATTGAGTCATAATATTTTTTGTTTGTTTGATTCATATAGTGATGAGATTCTTTTTTCAGCTTATTGGATTAAGTACAAAATGTCAGGAGCAATTTAATATTTTAGACAAAGAAAATGGTAAGAGAGTGTGTTTGAAAGATGAATGAAAGTGTTTATTACTATTATATATTATTACTTCTTTATTTTGTTTATCATAATGTAAAACCAATGTAGTCACAAAACTTATTGATTTTGGAAACCCCTGTCACACCCTAGTCAGGTGGTGATGTAAGGGAATTTATAAAATCCTGACTATATGAAAAAATAAATTAAAAAAAGAAAAAAAAAGTCATTGAGCCACCCGGGCCCTACAACTACCTAACTCATTGAGCCACCCTGGCCCTACAACTTCCTAAGTCATTGAGCCACCCGGGCCCTACAACTACCTAACTCATTGAGCCACCCGGACCCTACAACTACCAAACTCATTGAGCTACCTGGGCCCCTTGATAAGGGAGGTACACAAAAGAAAATCACTTGAGTGTGTTATGTTATTATAGGACATCCATTTTACTTTCTTTGCTTTCAAAAGACAACATAATCACACTACAGTTTATATTTACAGTAAAATCTGATGAAAAAGAAGCCATCCCATCACTTCTTCTGTTGAGAAAGTCGCTGCCACGGTTACGAGAAGGAGAAGAGGTATTAGCCAGATGGGCTGATGAGGGCTGGTATTTTAGAGGTAAGTAGCACTGACTGACGATATATCATTCTTATCTTTATATGTACAACAATGTATAATCCAAGCAGATTTTCTCAAAGCATTATCTGTGTAACATGCATCTTTTTAAGCATTTATTTTGTGAATTTCACACTGTGAATAAAAATGAAAAACGAAAAATACCACACCATTATATTGGGTAATGATAAAAAGAATACAGAGATGAAAGTTTTCCTCTGATCAGCTGATTTCCTCTTTTTTTTAACTAAATATATGGAAATAAAATGTTTCAAACTTGGTCCAAGCAACTAGAAAATGAGGGTATTTGGGCACTATATAGAGAGTTTCTTCTTTTTTTTCATTCAAGAACACTTTCTTCTCTGAGTATGGAAAAACTATAAATAATTGCACATGAATACTGTTTCACTGAAAACTGTTATATAAAAGTAGATTTCTAATTTAAATAGCAGAACACGTTTCTGAAATAACCTTGATCAGGTATGCTCAAGGTCAAATAATTAGAAAGTTAAATGATATTTTAAAGTCTTTGGGAGCAAGACAGCATTATAGCCAAACTCAGCTAAGATCACCTCTGTCTGAGGGGGGAGAACCTAAACAGGATAGCCAAACTCAGCTAAGATCACCTCTGTCTGAGGGGGGAGAACCTAAACAGGATAGCCAAACTCAGCTAAAATCACCTCTGTCTGAGGGGGTGGGGGAACCTTAGTTTGATCACCTCTGTCTGAGGGGGTGGGGTGGGGGGAACCTTAGTTTTAATAATAATTACATTATTTAGGAGCTGTACATTTTAATAATAAATATATCTAATAAATGATGTTAGTACAGAAACACTGACTACTGGGTGGATGATACTGGTTCTACAGGACTAAATTCTTACCAGATGTATATCATTCAGTTATATTAAGTCCTATTGTGGCTTGTGAAGTGTACACATTGTCCTTATATTATTTCTGAACTTATTTTTTAACAAATATTTAAAATTATTGTAGCAAAAAGAAAAATTAGGAGTATGGTCTATTTCATGTTGCTGTTTCAAACTGCATAATGAAGGGCTGTTGGGGCCAAGATCGTATGGTAGCTGGATTTACAACTACCTATGCAATCAGTGCCTATCGCCACTGATGTTGTGAGTTCGAATCTCGATCAAGCAGAGGTGTACAACATTATGTGATAAAAAAAATTCAGTTACTTGCGACAGGTAGGTGGTTTCCTCCACCAATAAATACGAGTGCCACGATATAACTGAAATATTGTTGAAAGTGGTGTTAAACACCATCAAACAAACAAACTGTATAATTAATATTTATTTGTTGTTGCCAGGCATAGTAAGAGAAGACTGTAGGGACTATAGCTACATCGTAGAAGATGCCACTCATCAGTTTGAAAAAATCTGGAGAGAAGATATTATAACTGATTATGATGATGCCAATCAAATATTACAGGTACACATGTAAATTAGATGATTGTAGTATATATTACAGGTACACATGTAAATTAGATGATTGTAGTGTATATTACAGGTACACATGTAAATTAGATGATTGTAGTGTATATTACAGGTACACATGTAAATTAGATGATTGTAGTGTATATTACAGGTACACATGTAAATTAGCTGATTGTAGTGTATATTACAGGTACACATGTAAATTAGATGATTGTAGTGTATATTACAGGTACACATGTGAATTAGATGATTGTAGTGTATATTTATTGTCCAGTGATTGGAAACTGAGTTAGATCAAGTTAATGTTAAAAATTAATATGAAATTTACTTAATTTACTGTTAAAAATTAGCATTAAGTTAAATAGAATTACTGTAATATTGGGTGGAATTATTACTGTTAAAAAATATTATTATATGACTTCAGATAATGTCTTTTCTGATTGGCTGACGTTCCTAGAAACGTTCTTTGATAAAACGTTATATTCACCTCACATGACATAACGCGCGGTGAATATTATACAAATACAACCTTTCTATGAAGTCGTTACAAGTTTATATCGACCTAAGAGATGTATATCGACCGAGGACGTAGTCCGAGGTCGATATACAACTTGTATCGACTGAATAGAAAGGCTGTATTTTTTATATTATTAATTGATAATTTTACTGTCATTTGATTTGTTCATTTGCTCATCACATATTTTTTATATTATTAATTGCCACGCAAAACATGAAACAGAAAATCTACAAATGGATATTCATCCGGGACTAGGTGTACTTGCTACTGGAAACTAGAACTAAAGTAAGACAACGGAAGCAAAATTTGCACAGATGACGACGACTGCGCCATACCATAATACGACTCCAAAATTTTTGCGGTCGCATAGAAATAATATAAGACCCGAACTTTAACAACAAACAATCTATTCAACAGGAATAACAATAAAACAAAAATGTATGTAGTGACATGAATGATAATCATTTCCTAGGGAAAATGTTATAGTTTATGGTGATATTTTGACAATTAGTAATCATTGGTACTGGAAATTGACAAATCGACTTAGAAATCTATTTTTAGTAACCATGCAATCCACAAAAGTCAACCTGCCAAAATATTTTTAACGTCATGAAAATATTGGAATTTTTTAATCTATTTTTAGTAACCGTGCAATCCGCAAAAGTCAACCTGCCAAAATACAGAACACCGCGTGATGGGCTTTGAACAATTCAAATGACCGTAAAATTATCAATTAATAATATAACATTCCAACGTCTTGCACCATACGAATCCAAAGAAAACGTCATGATAAAAGCTTATTTTAATGGTAAAATCAACATATAAAATGTGTCATATAATAAAACAATTAATGACTTTCAATACCAGGATTTATTAACCCAAGAATAATATATTTACCTCGGCCATCTGGCCTCGGTAAATATAATGTTCCTGGGTTAATAAATCCTTGTTTCCACCTCATTAAAAGTCATTAATTGTATAATGTTATATTAGCTTGAACTACTGATTAATTAGCATTAAGTTAAATAGAATTACTGTCAAAAATTTAAACATAACATTGGTTAATATTACTGTAAATATCTGTCTTAGACTAGATAGCTCTTTTGACTTGTGTAAAACACTTGAAAATAAAAGTGAAAATTATTTATTTATTTTTCTCTCAAAACATACAGAGGGGCCGTCGTGGCCATGATCATACTGTAGTTGGATTTACTACTACCTATGCAATCAGTACCTATCACCACTGATATTGTGAGTTCGAATCTTGATCAGGGCGAGGTGTACAACATTATGTTCATAAAGTTTGTCAGTGACTTGTGGCAGATCGATGGTTTTCTCCGGGTACTCTGGTTTCCTCCACCAATAAAACTAACCGCCACGATATACTAGTAAATGAAATATTGTTGAAAGTGGTGTTAAACACCATCAAACAAACAAACATCAAACATCAAAACCTACAGTATACAAAGTGCCACAAATGATCAATTATAAACTTACTGTTATATATCCATATTTCAATACATGATGGGTTTTTTCACAGCCTAAAGATCCTGTGATAGCTCTACATCCCCATTACAGCTTTAGTTATGCCCCTGGGGTTATTTTAGAGGTTTACCACAACATGTGGATGAAGGTTCGACTATATGATGGAGAAGAAGCAAAGATCCCTAGAGAGGAAGCATTTAAATTGACATTAGAGAAGTTTGAACATGATGTTAATTATATTATTGAGTGTGAAACTCGATGGGTGGGACAAGCTGTAGTAGCCAGGGATGATAGATATGGCACCTATCATTTAGGTACTACTTAAATTTATATTCCTTTTTGTTAATTTTTGCATTTTTTCAAACCTTTCATGCATAGTTTCAAATTTGATAAAAAAAAAAAAAGACTTTAGAAAGAAATTTTGAGAATTGTGGTTTTATATGCCATTGCATATAAGAAAAATTGGCTATGTTCAAAATACTTTTGTCCGCTGTCTATAGATATTGGTTTTTTTTACTGGAATTATATCAAATTAAGTTCATTTTGTTTCTTCTTTTGATTTATAAAGTTGTGCAATACAATTGTTTTATTTTTGCCCTCGTGTTATTTTTAAGTGCATTTATTCAAAACAAAAGTGGTTTTTTTTTCTCATTTTTTTATGGACATTGTTATCAATTGTAACCAAGTGGCACCCAATTTTCTTTAGTGATTATTTGATAATTTGAAGAGAAACAATGAGAACTTGCATAAAGTTGTGTCCTAAATTAAAGGGTGTCTATTTTTTTCCTTTATTTGATAAAGAGGAAAAATGATAACTTGCTTAGATTCTAGTCTTGTGATTTATGTCTATTTTTATTCTGTATTTCAGCTTCTATTAAGAAGAGAATTGGTAATGGTAGAGAATATATACTAGAATGGTGTGATGGATCACAATCTCATCAAAACTCCATACATATATTTGGTGTGTACACTAAGCATCACCGATTGGCTGTTGGAGATCATGTGTTAGCTATGATGGATGAACAACAACATATGTATCTGCCAGGATGGATAGGTGGTATTGTGGGAGACAAAATTAATATCAAATTCTGTGAAGGTTCTATGTATGTATTTATTTTTTATTAAATATTCATCTTTATTGACTGGTTGTAAAAAAAAATTGCTATTTTATTTCAAGGGGGGTTATGGTATTTAATGCCACTTTCAACAATATTTCAGTTATATCGTGGCGGTCCGTTTTATTGGTGGAGGAAACCAGAGAACCCAGAGAAAACCACCGACCTGTCATAAGTCACTGACAAACTTTATCACGTAATGTTGTAGCTGAGTGGGATTTGAACTCACAACGTCAGTGATGATAGGTACTGATTGCATCGGTAGTTTTCAAAAGAGGTCAAAAAAGGGTTCCAAATTCTGAAATTCCACATATTTGGAAGGTATATAAAAATTTTATTGGTCATTCAATTTTAATGTGTTTTTTTTCTTTGAGCTGATTGTGTTGAAAGCTTTTGATATCTCAACAGATTTCTTTTATGGTTTCCGAACTAATCTCTACCAAAAAGTGACAATTTCCAAATTTTGAAGTTTTTCATTCAATTTTAATGCAGGTTTTTGCAAAATGGTAACAGTTCATCTTGATGGGTTTATTAATGGTCCATTAAAAAGTAGCTATCCTATTTTGAAAAGTTGTCTGAAAGGGACCCAAATTCCAAAATTTCATATATTTTTTTGTAATATGTTGATTGATTTCCTCTCTTTTATTGTTTCATCTGAAAGGGGCCAAAATATCATAGAACATTGAATGCAAACTGTGTATAAATAATTAAGTGTGCATTGCAGGCTCATTTCAGATAAGGAGGTTCAAAACTTTGGAAAAAATATAAGTACCCATATATCAGGAAAACATTATTGTCCCCAGACGCTTCGTCGAAGGGGATTATAGAAATGGGTGTCGTCCGTCCGTGTGCTTTTTGGTTTCCAGATGATAACTTGTGAATGAAAAGTCAGATTGAAGCTAGGTTTAGTATGTAAGTGTATCTTATGAATATCTAGGTCAAGTTCGATAATGACAATTTTTCGACTATTTTTACTAGAGTTGTGCCCCTTTTTATACCTCAAAATTGCTAAATATTTGGTTTCCAGATGATAACTTGGGAACAAATAGTCAGATTGAAACTAGGTTTGGTATGTAAGTGTATCTCATGAATATCTAGGTCAAGTGTGATAGCGATCATTTTTCGACAAATCTTACCAGAGTTACATCCCTTTTTATACTTTGTCCGTGTGTCCCGAATTGGTTTCCAGATGATAGCTTGTGAATGGAAAGTCAAATTGAAGCTAGGTGTGGCATGTAAGTGTATCTTATGAATATCTAGGTCAAGTTCGATAATGACAATTTTTCGACAATTTTTACTAGAGTTGTGCCCCTTTTTATACCTCAAAATTGCTAAATATTTGGTTTCCAGATGATAACTTGGGAACAAATAGTCAGATTGAAACTAGGTTTGGTATGTAAGTGTATCTCATGAATATCTAGGTCAAGTGCGATAGCGATAATTTTTCGACAAATCTTACCAGAGTTACATCCCTTTTTATACTTCAAAATTGCTAATATTTTGGTTTCCAAATTATAACTTGTGAACAAAAAGTCAGATTGAAACTAGGTTTGGTATGTAAGTGTATCTCATGAATATCTAGGTCAAGTTCGATAATGGTGATTTTTTGACAAATCTAACCAGAGTTACTCCCCTTTTTTTACTTCAAAATGGTCCTTGGATGGACCCCTTTCAGAATTATGAGTGATACAGGCTCCCCTGACCCTCTAGTTTACAGTAGTTTCAAAATTTAATCTTACGATGTAACCTTGGCGTCGGGGGACCAGTGGCCAACGGCCTTTTATTTAAGTATTGCTATTGGTCATAACTGATTAAATGGTAAATGTACCAAACAGAGTATATATCTTCTTCAGATAACAATTCTGTAAATAAATTTAAATTTGATAATTTAATGTTGTCATTTGTAAACAATTTGTTTAGTAGGTAGAATATTACCATCAAGAGTATTCTCCCTTTGTTCTTTCAGAAAAGATGTAGATGATGTACTGCAGTGTTTTTGGTTAAACAACGATTACTATGACAATGCTGTACAATTATTTAGAAAGTGCCAGGATGTAGAAACAGATGATATGACAGTAAACAAGGAGGAATATTAGCATCAATATTTTTATCATGATTTACTAAGAATTTTCTATGTGTAGTAGTTGACAGAGGAGTCTTTTACAACAATTGCATTTTGTCAAAAATTTTACTGTATTAATTAAGAATAGACTTATTGACAAATATATTGGATGTGATAAATGGCCAATTTTCTGATTGGTCAAAATGTGTAATATTTAAGCTATTTATTCATCAGTAAGAATGATGAAATTTAAGTTGTGAGTAGTTCAAATTATGTGTCAAATGATGTCCTGAATAGGTCAAATTGACGTTCATTATAGGTCAAATTGACTTTCAGAATAGGTCAAATTGACGTTCAGTATAGGTCAAATTGACGTTCAGTATAGGTCAAATTGACGTTCAAAATAGGTCAAATTAACGTTCTGAAAAAAAAAAGATATTCTGAATAAATAGGATAATCATGTGCAAAAAAATTACAATAATAAAAATGGAAAGTATCCAAGGTGGAAAATATTCTCTATATATTCTGTTCCATGAATATATATTCTGTCATGAAAAGATTTTCTATATATTCTGTTCCATGAAAAGATTCTCTATATATTCTGTCATGAAAAGATTTTCTATTTATTATATAGATAAGTGTGAATTATGGGGATTTATCCGTGAAATAAATTCCAGTATTTCACATGTGAAATATCAGTTTTTTCCCGCCGGAACTACTTTTGCAAAACTATAAGTGTGGTGGTTACGTCCCTTGTTGTGCAACGGTGAATACACATACGATTGTAAGCTGAAAAAATTCAGCGAAATGCTATTGATGACTTTGACACATAACCAAGATGACGTCATTGACGTCATATGAAGACTTGCAGTTTGAAACGTAAAGATTAGACGCTATTTGGCTTCGTATACGCTTCAATTGTGATTTAATTTAACTAAAATAAGCTTTCAAGGTAAGCATTTTAATTATTTTTGTATATTGTTGTAAATATGAAAAATAGGATTTCACATTTTCAAGATGGCAGATCCTTCCAACTGAACCCTGTAGTATCATTGCTCGTAGATTCACA